>AZLU01000295.1:0-44147 GCA_002224055.1 Pezizomycotina sp. ARF18 | reverse complement strand
TTTTATTTAATATCTAAAAGATTATATATAGATTTAGTTACTTTTAGCCTAATATAATTAGTTCTATAAAAGCTAGAGCTTCTTTTAGCTTTCTACTAATTAACTTAATAAGTTATATACCTATAATAGTAACCTAGCTTTTATATAGTAAATCTCTTCCTTATTTAGCTTTTAAAATATCTTAATTTACCTTTTGTAAAGCTTTTATATATTTTCCTACGACGCTAAAGCTAAGTCTTTTTGCTAAGCACCAATCGTACCAAAATGTTAAATATAGTCTTATATATTAGTGAAAAACGATACGTTAATACATACTACTTAAGTAAATAAGTATTTTTTAAATTTAATAATTGAGTATCTTTTAGTTATATAATATATAATCTCTACTCGCTAGCTAATATCTAAGCGTTTACCCATACTTTTTTATAAGATTATTATTATTAAAGCTATATTAGGATAAGACGTGTTCGGTATAAGATATAGAGATTTTACTTCCTAATTAGGTAAGTGTCCTAATACTTTTGTTACATGACTTATTATTAATTAATTGTCCCATACGTTTTCGTCTCGCTCCGCGATATACTACACTCATGGAAAAACGCCGAAATCCAAAATAAAAGACAATAACGGTTTTAGGTCATCGCAGTACAGATGAATCGCTCCTAACAATTGGGTCCGGCCAAATAGACCGAAATCAGGTAGATTACTAGTAGCGATGAAGCGTACTACTATTTTTCAGCCACTCCCCGGCTCATGTGTATCGCGGAGCCTCTGCGACCGCGACTAGACTTCTCAAGACCCCATCAGACTCGTAGCACCCGGCTGTCGCCAGAACGGCTGACGATGTCCTAAGAACTGTTTCAAATATGCCGCGAGACCGTTACCGGAGGCGTGGGTGTCCGGACTCAACTGCGTCGCTGGAGGTACCCTTGAGCCACGGTATCCTTAGGAAAGCATCGGATGACGCGTACCGTTGTTCCGACGTCGTGCGTTACGGTCACGCCATCTTTTGGGCCCGTCGGCGCCTGGTGATCCTACTTCGATCGTAGTCGTGGTGGTGGCGACCTTGTTATCGTCAGCCTAATGGCCTCGGACTCCCCATCATCATAAGCACCCGCGTCTCGTTCTCAGCAACGTTCATTCGCTGCCGTCCGGACCCACCCTGACCCCATCTTACTATTCTTGCTAGTGGTATTCATTGCGACCAGTTGAGGCCTGACGTAGTAGCACCGCCAGCGGCTTCTACGTCTTGCCTTCGCGTTCTGCCGGAGATTGACGAACCCTCGATTTTAGCTTCGGAGGTGGTATCGTAGGGATCCCTCCGGTCTGCCACCTCCTGGAGACCGAGGCGGAACGACCCGAACTGTGCGCTTTCTGACACGTGATCCCGGACGTTGAGAATGAGAGCCCTCAGGGCGGGCAACGAGGAGGCGATGAGGGCGAGTTCGGTTTCTGCAACGAACCAGAAGCTGTACATCGGCGCCGGACGAGTCCAATCTGCGCTGAGCTGGTAGGTTTTTGTTAGGGTTGCTCTTATTATGGCGTGATGCACACTCTATTCGTGGACAAAGAATGATATTAGCATTAATAGAAAGAAAAAAAGTTATAAGAGGGGAGACTTACAAGCCGCCCACAATGAACAGGCTACCATGCCGACCTTATCTCTCGCCCTGGCAATCTTCAAATTGAACACGACGCTCAATGGCAGACACAGCAGCATCAGTCCGTGACAACACTGTACGACGCCTGTGAGAGCACGATGATGTAGACGTGTGGCAGATCAGGTACGCGTCGGCGGGTGGTTCCAGCTGTCTATCGGGACGCATTCGAACAACAGCCCGAAGAACAGCCCGACGCCTCCACCCATAATAAAGAAGCCGATGCACCAGCATGCTTTCTTGAAGCTCTTGCTCGGAGACAGGAGGCGTAGAAGAGTAAGAAGGAAAGCTTTATGAACAGGGAGCAAGAGAGAAGTGAGGTTGAGGGCCTTTGATATCTTGAGGTGGGCGACTACTTCGCGCTCGGTGACGTCGTAGAAGTGCTTTCGATGCCGCCGTGTACCTTGACTGTACGTAAACGTAAGAAGATGAGTTGTTTAGTTTTACTACGTCCGAGAAAGATTCATGGCACATCAAGTAACTTCGGAATTTTCTTTGCTAGAAAGATATCTACATACAGAGGTGTTGTATGACTGCTAACCCTACACCTAATATCTATTGACGACATCAGGCAAATGACCATAGGCGTTAGTAAAGAATAAAACATAGCCTCAATCGCATAAACTTCGTGAAGAGCAGTTTTCGAATCGAAAAGAACGGAATACGCACCGCTGCTACCAATATCAACCAGTCATCAAGCCGCAGTCTGCCCGTCAGTATCTTCAGCCTCGAGTAAATCCTCAAACTGACAACAACGACCATCAGCGCCGTCAGGAACGCGGCTGCATCGCAGACTGTAAATTTAGCCCGTGGTCCAATGCAAGGAGGCCCTCGTGAACTTCCGCCACCGAAAGGTTCCCGAATGTTTTCTGGTAGAGTTTCTTGTAGTCCGTAGCCGCAAGCTGTTGAGAATCGTTCAGTGGCGGAGTACTCAGTCAGGCTCATATCGTAAAACTCGGGACCTCGGTGTTGAACACCCAGGCCAGGTTGCAAGCTGCGTCGCCGTCGATGTGAATCATGTCGCAGAATGTTTACATTGCTAGCGAGCTGCAGCGGGACTGGAAGCGTATTCGAATGCTGAGTATTAGAAGGAACTTCAAAAATTCCGGGAGTTTGGTTTTGGGAGAGGTATCCATTTCTTTTAAACATTTCGTCTAGGATGTTAACACATGCTTGGGTACGTTCAGGGTCAGTATGTTTACTATACGACTTTTTGAGTCCGACTGCCATGGATCGACGTCCATGTTCGTATTCACAGTGTTTTTAGCGTAAACTTTGATAAGAAAAACACCAACCAGCACAATAGCTGCATATTTCCAGGCAGGTTTCGAGCTAAAGATTTAGGAAACGAGACGGAGAAACATCTAGGAAACTATAAACACAATTCATCCGTAGTAACACGAACGCCACTGGCATTATCTTTTTTTTTCTCGAGCGAGCTTTTCCAACTCGTATTCGCCGGAATAGAGTTACGATTTACACTCGGCATTGCGGAGAATTGCCTATCAAATTTTATCGAACTGGCACTCGGTATTGTATTACGGGTAATTTCAGAATTCTCATTCTGAAGTCTTGATCCATGAAATGGGTTTTGTGATGTTCGGTCATTCGCGGCGATTTTAACGAAACCACTCCGCACGCAGTCAGCGTTTCATCGGTTTAAGCACGCTGTGAAGCAGCGCCCCTTCTCTTTTTTTCTCTTCCCTCTTTAAGGTCATCTAGAAGCAACTTGAAAGGTGCTTCTTACTTCAAAAGGTACTGGGATCGGAGGCAGAACTCTTCCAGAAGGATGAATAGGAAGTCATCTAGAGTTTAAAGATCATTGCTTCACCTCGTTACATAATAATAGTTGCCTTACCGAGACTTTCCTCGATGTAATGTGGAACCACTGGCAACAAGCTGTAGTATGTACTAATCTTGCTGAGACTCAAGTAGCGCTGTTGAAGATCGCGTACCTGAATCTGACCCCCACGGAAAGGCTAATCTCCAACCAACACCAACCTCTCGTTGCAGCTCACCCGAGAGAAGTTGTCCGGTGGAAAATAACACCCGTTCCCCAACTTTCCAACTCGTTCTCTACATAGTCAGGAAGCTTCAATTCATCCATCTTTCTACATTTCGATATATCTATCAATCTTGACAAATCTATTGTTGGATTTTTTTTTTTTTTTCGCTCGTATTCGCTTTCGTTAGAGGATCTATTCCCGTTCAGTGTCATAATGCAATTCTTTATAATTTTAATCAACCTGAAGGCTACAAAGTAGGAAATTTAGATCTAATGTAACTTTTAACTGTGAACTGCCGCTAAAAAAAGCGGGGCAAGTCTACGAGTGGTCCGCGGAGGAACAATCAATTGAAACGGTTCACCGTGCAGGGCTAACGTTAACGTTACTTCTCAACCCCCTTAACAAAACCAAGAGGTTTCAGAAACGAATGATCAAACCGCAGAATATGCTTGAAAGCAGTTGTTTCCTCCGAATTCCTTTTCTTTTTGAGCAACACGCGTATGGGACTTTCCGTTCGCAATTGAAGTGGATATATTTATGATTGTTCTACTTATTACCGAAAGACATTTTTTTCCAGGGATATTAAGGAAGCGTAAGTCCTAAGAGGAGAAAAGCAAAGGAAACCCGCGAAGCGCCGGTTCCCATTATCCAGGGACAGGCACAGTAAGCCTGCGGTATCCTAGGCTAACCTCTGCATCCCCGCAAAACGTGTCTTGCATCAACCAGGAGAGCTTCAGAAAAGTGGAGCTACCTTTTAAGTAAACCGGTACATAGAAGAAGGTTAAAATGGCTTGATATGGATAAATTTAGTTCAAAATTCTTCTGGTTGTCTTTTCTGTGCAATTGCTGAGATTGTTTTGCCGGTGCGGCTATGTAAACCATAACACAAGAGGCGTTATGAGTCGCGATAACATGGACAGCGGAAATTTAGGGTGGATCAAGACTGAAATAAGAAATAGATCGTCTAGAAACAACAGGGCATGTGAATTGCGACACTCAAGACACTTTTTAATATAATGGAAAGGAAAGGAAAAATTGAGAACTTGAAGAAAGGATGTAAGTCTAAAGGAGGGTGGGTCTAGAAGGGATTTTCCCTTAGTTTTAAAAATGCAGTCTGAGGGTTTATATAAAAGTCGGCGTTACCCTATATTAATGTATTTTATTAGTATTTTTATAATTGTTATTGCGAGATCTGTTCACGATCTTCATCTGAAGTTTTTTTAATTCTAGTACGTTCCGGCTGGTTCCCCACCTTGTTTTTCTTTTTCTTCTTCTTAAGTTCCCTTTGTTCTGTTTCGATTCCTTTGTTTGTTTCTAAACAGTTCAGAGTCCTGGAGACTCGAACTTTGCTGGGTACATACAAATATTATTCTTCACTTCTTTCAATTCAAATCGTTTATCGAAATCGTTTCGCATCAGACGGCGTGGAATCTTCCTATAAATATACCAAAGCAAGAAAGAAAAACATCAACAAAAAAAGAAAACAAATGAAGTTCACAATCTTCTCCGCGCTCCTCCTCGCCACCGGCGCCCTGCAAGCCTTCGCCGCCCCTGTTCCGTCCCCTCGGGCCCGTGGCAGTCTCAAGGGCACCATCCCGAAGATCGTCGGCGCCATCCTGCCTCCTGGCTTCATCAACCCGGCCGACGCGCCCCTTCCACGGACTTCAACATCGACGGCTCACCCGCAACGGGGCCCGACCCAATCGTCGGCAGCGGAATCGTAAGCGACGCGTCAGGGAGTAGTGGACACAGCCAAGGGCGTATTGGGGTTGAACAATGGTTCAACAACAGGACCGCCGGCCAATCGCAGGCGGCGGCAACCTTATTTCGAACACGCTTCAGGCTGTTGTCGATACGGTGTGATCACACCGGGTTTTGTAGGAAGGAGTTGGTCGGGCACGGTGTATGGACTACTTGTCCTTGGTGGATATCTGCTTCGGGGCGTGAGCGGTGCACGTTGGGAGAGGGGGGGGAATGTGGTGGGGAAAAGGGTGCGGTGTACTGTCAAAGTTTCAAACGCTGTGATTCTTCTTGTTCATTTGTTTTTTTCTTCTTTCTCCAGTGTATAAGCGTGGTATATTTGATATCTTTTCTTTCTATCCTTTTGTAATTAGTAGTTAGCTATTTTTTCTCTTCAATCAATCCCGCCGTTTCTGATGCAAAAAAAAAAAAAAAAAAAAAAAAAAAAACATCTCCTCCCTTAGCTCGCCAAAAGTCATACGGTGTTTTCGTTAGACATGATAATGTTGTTTCCGTTGCGTGGCCTGGCTGTTTCCGGTTCTGATGATTATTCATTAGAGACATAGTACCGCTTGCTCTCTAAGACTCTGAGCTCGATGCTTGAAATGTCAGCTCTTCATCGATATCGCTGAAAGCATTGGAATGTCCCTTCCACAGCGTTTAACGTGATGTCATAACCGAATTCAGCAAGCCTTGGTAGACGTTATCAAATCAGAATGTATGCAAAACTCCTTATGATTCTGCAAGTATCATAAAGTCTTCATATCATCCTTTGCCTGAAGAAAATGCCGTACGAATACCCCCAAAAAAAAAAAAAAAACTCCAACTCATTGTCCTTTTTCTTCTTCCTCCTCCAGATCTATCACCTCGCGGGGAGGCAATGACGAACACACGCCCAAACCCATCCTCCCCCACCGCCTCTTCCTCTTCTTCCACCACCTCCACCCCGCCGTATCACAAAGAGCCCAGATAGAACTCGACTACACCCTCCACGAACTTTACCAGCGAACATCAAGCGCGGCAGCCCCCTCCCCGGCGACTACCCTCACTCCTCGCCAGCTCGAAACCTCGTCCGCGTCCTCACATTCTCAAACTTCAGCCGTCTGAGCCCTCATATAGACCTCGCACGAAATATCAGTACAACATCTCCTCTCTAAGTCAAGAAAAAGATAGTAAAGGAGCGATGGATATCCTAGGTCTGCAGCCGCAATCCCGTGCGGTAATAACAGGCCGGATGCCGCTATTCGTCTTCGATGCTTCGCACGTACTAGATAACTTCAAGGTGGATTTTCAGCGGTCGCTGGAAATTCTTGATTTTAGAATACGGCCAGATGATGTTTCGATCTGCTCTGGCTTCCAGGATGTTCCCCTCGTGGGCTCCTGCACAGATACTTCCACCATATGCCCCTGCGAAAATTCGGAAGAAGAAAGTGTACCATCGCAGGAGATCATACGGTAGACTACGCTATGGATGGACTAGACGCTCCGCAGTTTCGACATTTCGTAAAGCAGGAGTTGCTGTACGAGTTACAATCGAGGCGGTGCTTAGCAGCATAGGTCTAAAAACGCCGAAGAGTAGACTTATAGACTTCGACGATAGTCCAGTAGATGAAGAAAGTGTGGATGCGCGGACAAACAAGGCAATCGATATTATTAGTTGCTGCGAAGTGCCGTTTGTAGTTAACTTCCAACAAGGTGGTCCGACCTTCACCGTCAGAAACGAAGGAGATCGAGAGGAAGTCATTACGTCGCTGAAGGAGGCCATACCGAGAGCACTGGGAATGACCAATACTATAAATTCGCATATGAATACCCTACGATTATCATAACGGAGGCGATACCACCAAATCCCGAGATGCCAACCGAAACCGCTTCCGTCTTCGTCTACGAAGACGGATCGTATACATTCTTGGGTATCTTCTCTCCCACAACACCCATTATCCCGCCGTAGAAAACATACCAGCATACACCGCATCCATTGACTACTCCTCCCAAAACTACGAATCTAAAAGGCTAAAACCAAGTCTACAAACCGTCTCATCCTTTCTAAAATTAAAGAACTATACCGGTCCAGCTTCCATCAACATAACCACAGACCATCGCAACATCGGCGAGATACTAATAACGGCCTTGAGCGTGTGCGTCAGTGACCGGACGCTGCTGACGCTTCTTCGCGGTTATTTGTATGAAGAGAGGGACTTCAGGAGGGCGGCGTACTACTCGCGCGTGAAGATCGGACGGATGGAGAGAGATGCATTTGTGGATATCATTACGGAGGATGTATGGAGCGGGAAGGTTACGATTGTAGGATGGGTTACGAAGAAGGGTGAAGGAGGTAGCTGGGCTGCGCTGGTCGTTGCCGGACACTCAATAGCTGGGATAGAGAGAGACCTTCGGGAGGGTGGTTAAGGCTTTGAAGGCCGAGGAGGTTATAATGTTAGAGAAGTAACTATACCATTTTTCTACATTAGTAGTTTGAATGATCGAAACAACTGAACGTCGTTATGTATGGAAATTTCTCATGACCGTGCGTAAGTAAACAGGCCGTTGAAAGTTGTTGAGAAAAAGGGTCACGTGGATTTACGTAATCGAAGAAGCATTGTGGATTTATTTTTTGAACCGGTCGCCTCCAATCCGCGTGACCGAGTGCCGAAACAGCTCACCACAAAGGAAGCAGAAGCAACACACCTCATACATAAAAAAAAATTTGCAACCCAAAAAAAAAAAAAAACATCCCACCAATTTCTATTCTTTCATCAAACCACACTCCAAACCACAATCATCGCCAATTCAACAAACTGACGAAAAAATCACCAAACATCTCCATGTAATCTCCAAACCCATCACCATCAAAACATCCTCCATCAACATCTACATTCAAAAAAATGGACGTCCACACCCTCCTCTCCTCCATCGCCTCCTCCCTCGCCTCCCGGATAGTAGTCTACCCCCTCGACACAATCGCAATCCAACACGCCTCCTCCACCAAACGGCCCCTCTTCTCGCAACCCCTCCTCTCCTACTACCGCGGCCT
Organism: Pezizomycotina sp. ARF18; assembly: GCA_002224055.1. Lineage (NCBI taxonomy): Eukaryota > Fungi > Ascomycota > Pezizomycotina sp. ARF18. Next base: position 35,709 of record AZLU01000295.1, on the reverse strand, counting down.
GGGTACCTCCTGCACGATGGTCACCCCAGCCGTAGCAGTCTACCTGACAACATACCGGCAAGCAAAGTCCTACTTCCTCCCGAAATTCGGCGACGGCGTAGCAACATACGTCGCTGCGGGCACGATCGCCGAAATCGCGAGTTCGGTACTATGGACGCCCATGGAGGTCGTCAAGAACCGTCTACAGATTGCTCGCGCGGCGGACGAAACGGACTAGTATCGAATATAAGGTCGATTATAGCGAATGAGGGGATAAGAGGGTTGTACCGGGTTATTTATTGGGACTGCTGGTGTTTACGCCGTACAATGCGGTCTGGTGGACGGCGTACGAGAAGACGAAGAAGGTGTACGCTTCGAATGAGAGTCTGGTGGGGAGCGGTAGTAATACGGTGCAGAGTCTTTACGGCGCGATGACGGCGACGAGTATGAGTATCCTTTGCTGTCACCCGTTGGATTTGATCAAGACTAGGTAAATCTTTTATCTCTTCCGAATTTCCACCACCGTCCTTTTGGTTGTCTTCTTTTTTGGAAGAATAGGGGAACACGATTGCTAACGTGGGGTTTCTTTCTACTCAAGATGGCAGCTGGCAACATCAACAACAATCGCCCGCAGCGGCCGCGACGACAAGCCGGGCTACGGGCCGTCGTGCGGAACCTCGGCTGGCGTGGAATATACAAGGGTCTAGGACCGAGGTTGATCTGTTCGATTCCAAGTTCGATGATATCCATGGCCGTGTTCGAGTACCTCTGTCCCGAGAAGAGGGATACGAGCGGCGAGGAGGACCAGACATCGCCGGCGGTTCCGCGGCAGACGAGACGGTCGACTGGCGCTACGACGAATTTGAGGCTGGAGGCGTGAAGCTGGTTGATTTTATTTCAAGTTCTCCGTAGATGAAAGCATTGGCGTGGAATTTTATAACACTAATTTTATAGAGATACCATTCTGGGGGAGTGACATCTTTTTCTTCTTTATTTTCTCTGTAAGTTCTTTTTTTTTTTTTTTTAGCATTTTCTTCGGGCAGCGGGTATTACTACTACACATATTTTTAGTTTTTTTTTTGTTGGGGAAAGATCTTAGAATCGTCATATTCTCTGCTCTCCAGGATCTTTACATATACAGCATCATTGTGCACCGAGCTGTGAGGTAAAGGGGATCTCACAGCTATAGTTTCTTCAGTTTCGAATTTTTTTTCTCCTGTTTCCCTCAAACATTTTTTTTTTTTTTTTTTTTTTTTTTTTTTTTTTGGTTTGGAACGGTTTATTTTAACATTAGATACAAGGGGACACCAACGATCTTCACTTTTTCAAGGGCTATCTGGTTTTCACTCAAAGTCTTCAACTCGATTAAATATCTAAATTTAGAGGATTTGACGGTGTATGGGGTTTTCCTGTCTCATAGTCAGCCCTATACTATTTGAACCTCCTTGTCTAGTATAGGATTCATAGAATATAGATTTTCACGATATGATGTGCATCTGCAGACTGACGTGGAGCGAATGAGAAGCACAGCTCTATTACCCTTATCATTACCTACTATAGGTCGATTTTAATCGCGGAGCTGTTACTTGCGATGAACCATCATGCCAACCGTACTTTCCATTCAAGTTAATGTACGGTACATACACACGGGCAAAAAAAAAAAAAAGAAAAAAAAAAAAGAAAGAAGGCACATCATATGCAGAGATACGAATTCGTTTGAATATAAGCTGTAATTTCCTCCGAGGAAATTAGAATGCATCCAAGCACAGTGCACAACAGCTCCCCCTTTGTACCGGTATCAAAAACACCGCAATGCAAAAAGCAAATCATACAACATCTTCCTCCCAACGCCCTCTCCCACCATACCAAACTACCCTCTTCCCCACCCTTCGCCTTCTCCTCCTCCTCCCTCTTAACCCTCAACAGCTCCGACACCGTCACAACCTCATACCCCCTCCTCTTCATCTCCGGCAGCACGACCCTCAGCATCCCACCGTCCAACTCCTCCTATCGTGGCAAATCACGATACTCCCCGGCCGCACCATACTAAGCACGTGCCTCGCGTTCACACTACTCCAACTAACCTGCGCGTCGTGCGGATAAACGTCCCCCAGCACAAGCGTGTACCCGAGCCCGCTCAACAACCTCCTCATCCGTCCGTTGAAAACCCACTCCCCGGCCGAAAAAACCGCGGCGGGTGTCCGCGCTCCGGATACCCCGCGTACGCATCCGCAATAAGCCTTTCGACGGCGTGTATCTGATCCGTCAACATCCCGGACTCCAGCGATAAAGATGGTTCGTCGCGCCACGCGTGGTTACCCAATTCGCATCCTTCCCTAACGAGCAACTTCAACCGGTTCTCAAGGCCGGAAACTTGACTCCCGATGACGAAAAAAGTCGCGGTCGCGTCGTTTGCTTTTAATACGGAGAGGATTTCTTCCGTGTAGCGGGAGGGGGCGTCGTCGATCGTTAGCGCTATTATTTTTCGCGGGGTGTTCGTCGTGGGTTTTTCGGAAGGTCGACGCGCCAGAGGACTTCGGGGGAGAAGTGTTGCAGGATGCGGATTAGGAGCGCGGGGGTTTGTAGATTAGGTAGGGGAGGGAGGAGAAGGATGAGTATGAGGAGGAGTAGGAGGAGGAGGAGGAGGGTCATGAGTTGGCGACGGCGGCGGTGACGGGTTAGGCGGGAGAGGAGGAAGAGGAGGCGGGATGCCATAGGAAGCTTGGTCGTAGGTGGTCGCAGTTAGTGGGTTTACATGCTTGGTGGGTGTCGGTTGCGGGGGAAATTGATGATTTTGAGGGAAAGTGATTGTCTAAAATGATAGGGGAATTGATTTGCGCTGGTTAGCGTCCGGCGTTACCGAATTATCATCCTGGATATTTCGGTAACGAAGCCCTACCTTAAAGCTCGAAAGATCGCACCGCCTTGTGGATTCGAAGGCCAAACGGTTTTTGTTGACTTTTTGCCCATGAGCTTCCTTCTCCTGAGTTGGTGGATTTGAGATTCCCTTTTTCCTCTTTTTTTTTTTTTTTTTTTCCCTTCTCCTTTTTCTTCTTTTTTTTTGCATTCGGGAGCAGCCTGATAGAAAAATATCGCTTGGACTTTCGAATACCTGCTGCTCTTTAATCGGGAATCGGAGTCATCTAGGTAAAGGTAGGTAGGCGCAGACTCGGATTTTTCTCAGACATCCTCGATCATTTGCAATCTCGAAATTTCCAAAAGTCTCGATGTGACATCACTATGAAAAAAAAGCTCAAATTGCGATTGGCAGATAGCTAATAGCTAAAAGCTCGTCTTTGAGAAGCTTAAACGTCCTCTTAGCATAAAAGACCAGGCGACAGCTACTTAAGTAGTTCATGATCAATTCTATTGCTTTACTCTCCAATTCTACTGAAAAAACTTCAAGCGCTCTCTATAACTTTCGAATTCCATCAGCTAACTAACCGCAAAACTTACCTATTAAAAATCCCACTTTGATACTCAACGCCGACAAATCATCATAATGCTCTCACGTTCCCTCTCCGCTTCTCATCGCTGCGGATCAGAACACCGCTCATGACCCGCCCTTCTCTTCTAAAATCGATTCCCAAACCGTCTCCTCCATCGACGCCGCCGAAAAAGCAATCACCCAAAAACCCGGCGGTCCCCTCCCATCCGGCCCCACCGCCCGAATACAAGCCCACGCGAACCAACCATCACACAATCAACGCTAACGAAGTAGCAGCCGCAGAAACCCGACTAACCGGCGCCAGTGCGCCTGTACTCGGGGGTCCGACGGAGGAATTGGCGGCGCAAGCTAACCTACAATCTTCTAGTGGAGGGAGAGGGACGGTGGTAGGCGGCGAGACGGTTAGTAAAGTACACGATGCGGAGAAGAAACTGACGGGGTTAGAAGGTGAAGGGCCGTTGAAAGGGGGACCGGCGGCGAGTTTGCAGAGTCATCAGGTGGGTTTAGATAGTGATGTTGTGAGGGAGGTTGTGGAGAAAGAAAAGAGTATGACAGGGAGGGATGGGCCGGTGAAAGGGGGGCCTGCGGGGAAAGCGCAAAGTATTTTAACGAAGGAGGGGTCGTGAAGGAGGAATGAAATAAAATGGAGAAGAGAGGTTTTTCGGGATCTGTCAAGTCCCGTTTTTGGGGTTCTAGAAACTCGGGCTCGTGTAGATAAAGCGTAAATATAAATTCCATTGTGTATAATCCCCTTGTTTATTTGAACGAAAAGGAGAAGTCTATGATGCGTGCAACGGCTCGTTTTTCGTTTAAATTGTGGAGCCAATGAGCTGCAATCCTCCCGTTTCCCAATCTTGGGAGGATTCTTCTTTTGATAAACGGAGTGGAAGGACTCAGGAGGAAGATTAAGGGAGCAATAGGGAGGCGGAGAGGGGTTGGTTGGGTCAGGTGGTGTTTACGTGGGGGTTTTGGGCGCCGATGAAGGTGTATCCGGTTTGGGCGTGAATGAGGTGGGAAAAGAATTTTAATTGCGATCCTGATGAAGTTGAGGTATGAGGCAGAAGGAGGGTCAGAGGAGAGGGTTAGGGTACAGGAAATGGTAGAAGGTAGCGTTGTTACGGGGTAGTGTTAAGTCTTCTCGGTACTTTTAGATCCCTACTTGGTCTAGTTTTTTTTCAAATACGTATAGTTGAAATCCTCCACCCTCCGTGTAACCTTCATTTTGATGTCTCAAAAGGTTCTTATGGAATTCGATTTTGCGAGGTATATCAAGTTCATGATAATGCAATAAATTCCCCCCGTGAGACGCGGACGCTTGCCCCACACTGGTCCTCATAGCTCAACAGGTCAACATATATGAGCAAAGACGTGGGTCATATGAGCAACGGCGTGGCCTCGAACTCAACCCTCGTCGATTCAGTATCCGCAGCATTCCTCCTATTTTCTCTATTCTCGTGACTTATATTCCATTCCGTATGCAGTAGAATGTTAGTAATCTCGGTTTTTCCCAGCGAAATGAATCGAATCCATTTTTCCTCTTCTGTTTTTTTTTCTTTTCTAGCGCGCACTCAGATCCTCTACCTTTGGGGTTTTCTAGCGTTAATCCTTTCTTCATGTGTAACCCTCTTAACGTCTCACGAGCCTATTATCTATTTCAAGACTCTCTTTCCGTTTCACTGTTTTGTTTCATTTCATCCTTTTACTGGACACTCCCTCCGCAGGCTTCCCCGTGACTCCGGCTATTTATCCTTGAATATTCGGCTCTCTCGACTCGAGAAACTCGTTGAATCAGTATCACATTTTGCTCGATCGAACTCCTACGCATTGAGAGTAGTTCCGTAGTGGGGTGTTCCTATCTTGAAGATGTGGCTTCTAGATGGTCTCGGCCTAAGTTCTCTTCTGTTTGAAAGACGAGAAACAGGCAGAACAAGACAACTTTTTCTTTTCTTTTTTTTTTTTTTTTTTAGGGAAAAAAAAAAAAAAAAAAAAAAAAAAAAAATGGGAAGAAAGAAGGCGAAAAAGAAAGTTAGCGTCCCGGGTCCCGCATTTTTGCGTAGTTATTTCGGCTTTCTTCTTGGAGCAAAGGTATATATAACACCGCGGCTGGCCGCACCACGAGGCGGAAAGGCGAGTCGTCCCTTTACAGGTACCAAGCTCCGGAGATGCTAACGTAACATAAGACCTGCCCAAGAACACGCGATCTTTCCGATCGACAGGTGTCTCGGATTCAGTGTCTCTAGGACATTTTGCTCTTATTCCTTAGTCTTTTTCTTTTCCGCGATCGCGTAGGTTCCCAGCCAAAGGAGCTATTCAGAAACGAGTTCACGTTGATACATAACCGCGAACGCCACCGCGCGCCGCGCCTTTTGTCCAACTCGAGCCTGTCCGTCATCGCGAAAATTGTCTTTCAATTGGTTTACTTGCCTTGTCTTTGGGTGTTATGATCGTTTTCCTCCAATACTTTTTTTTTTAATGATTGAAAAAAAAGTGCGATTATAGATTTCCTTTTCGCATTGTATTTTGAGGGAGCTTAAGGTACGGTTCGCGCTGATCAGGCACGGACGTATACGGTCCTTTCTAAAAAAATCTCCGGAAAGGCAGAAGAAGCATATAGAGGGTAGTCTATGCGAGTAGGCAATCGCTTTGGAAAAAAGGTCGAACTCCGAGATATTCTGAAACGGCCGGAATCTCATCGAGAGAGTCCCGAGTTATTCAACACAGGGAGATAGTGTAGGGCTTCATGATATCACACCCAAACAAGATTTTCCTTTCCTTTTTGCCAGTCTCTTTGTATTCTAGAATGTTAATAGAAGCTGCTGAAGAGCTGTTTTGTTCCTGTAAACGACCTGGAGGCTGCAGGCGAGATAGGTACAGTATGAATATTTCGAAATATGCGATATGCATGAGCGGCTGTTTTTCATGATCAGTTTGATCAACATTGAAGAAATGAGCCAGATTGTGTGGCTTTTACCTAGCTTCGCCAGGCTAAAGCTTTACTTCAGCCGCGTAGGCCGGTGATATACTTAGACATGCCATCGCGCAACGGCCTCTTAGGCGTAGGTCGGAAAATGTTAATCGCCTCTTGCATTTATCGGGTAGATGGAAAAGATTATGAGATTTTGACTCTGGATATCATTCTCTAGTATTTGCATACGTGCATTCGTACTACATTTCAAGCAACATCACCAAGTAGCACTAGATTTCGATCGGCGAGATGTCATATTCAGCCCAACCGTTTGAGACAATTCTAGAAGGGGTCATGCTCGCAAAGATTTATAGCGATGTTGCCTGAAGATAAGGCTATCTATCTCAAAACGTGAACCTCGGAGTAAATCTGCTACGTGCGGCTGGCTGCCTTCGAGTAAGAAGGTAACAAGCATGCCATTCCTTAGCAAGTCCGCATCCGTGATCTTTTAATTCCCGTATTATTAGGAGTCGAAGAATGATAGAAGAAGACGCCAATAGAGCCAAGATCATGGAAAGGAGATTTTTTTTTTTTTTTTCACGATTTTTTGTTGTCGAAAAATATCGAGAAAAATAACAAACAAAAAAAGACTCGAAAAATCTCCCCGCCTTTGACTATACGCTCTTAAGAAGGAGCTCAGCATACAGAATTCGAAAACGAAGGAATTCGAATAAAAGTTACATGGGAAACCCATCCAATCACATCTGCTAAAAGAACGAATCTTGAAGGCAAAAGGGTCAAAACGGGAAGAAGAGGAGTGGATGAAGAAAAATGGCCGCAAGTTTGATAACCGCCGTCACGCCGGTGTGGTTTACGATGTACGTGCTGGCCACGCTGCTGACGGGCGCCAGGCTAATAGCCCGCTACAAAGGGCCCATGAAGAGACTGGCTTCAGACGACTGGCTGCTCTTAGCCAGCTGGGTGTTTCTCACGGGACACTTTATAGGGTGGATAGCCATGGTGGTGAGCTCACAGCCTTCCGCAGGAGCCACGCTATAGGAAAGAGCAGCCGGGAGGAGAGCTTGAAGATGTGGAGGCGTTTTTCAAGGTTAGTACAGTAACAAACCTTCAATTGATCCTTTCCGCTACTTTAATATCAAAAACATGCATCTAATCGAACCGGCAAGGATTATAGGGTCTATACGTCGTCCCCACAATCGGCTACGTCTCCGTCATGCTCTCAAAGTTTTCCATCCTGGCGTTATACCGCCGCCTCTTCTCCGGCGTAGCGCGGATGAAATCCTACCTCGCCGCGATATCGCTATGTCTGTGGATCGCGGACCTTACCCTGATATTCTGGCGGCTATTCGGCTGCGTCCCCGTAGCAGATAATTGGCGGTTACTGGTCTCATGAGCCACAACTCCAGCACGAACACGATGGTGGCGACGAACAGATGCGTGTCAGTGAGTCTGTTGCCGTCCATGGACGCGCTGTATGCGGTGGATATAATCGCGGATCTGTGCTTGATCGCGCTAGCGGTGCCGCTGCTCCGGATGACGAACCTGAGCCGGTGGGATTCTGTCGGGGTATTTTGACTTTCTCGCTAGTCGGGGTTACTATTGCTGGTAAGATTTTCCCTCCGTCTGATATTTGATAGTTTCTCCTGTGGGTAACCTACGCTGACCCTTCTTTTTGTTATATGGGGAAATAGCGTCCACGATCCGCGAAGTCATGATGAAAACGACAAGAAACATCGTCATCGGAACAACATGGGCTTTTGTAGAAGCCTGCCTGTGCGTCGTCGTCGCGAGTATGGTTGGTCTCCGCCACGCCTGCACGGAACTGGCGCGGTGCATCAAAGCCAAAATACAACAACTACGCAGAATCGACCCCTCCGACCAAACAGACAAAGAAAACCGGCGGAACAGTTACGCCACAATGATGACGATGGTGTGCAAGGGGATTTCCGGCGAAGATGATTCGACGTGCGGCAATTCGGCATCGTGCAGGTCCTCGGCGTCGGCGGCCGCGGCGCTGGAGATGAAGACGCGGAAGATGGACGAGGAGGAAGGAAAAGCGCTGAAGGAAGGTAATGGGGGAGCAAAGAAGGCGGGGACGATGAGTATTGTGATCGGGAGGAGCGTGACGGTGGAGGAGGCACGGAGAGAGGAGTCGGAGATACCGCCGGTGCCAGAGCTGCCGCAGTCGAGGGCGGGGAGCATACAGATAGTTGGGGAATATAACAAGATATATGGGTGGTAATTCTTTCTCGGGAAATGTTTCGAAAAAGGGAGTACTTTTTATACATCGCGCTTTTTCTTTTTGCCAACTAGAACTACATGCTCGTCATAAGTAAATTTAATACTTAATCTCATATCTTTCCTCACGATTGTCCATCGTGATCGGAAAAATCCCACTCCCTGCAATACAAGCAGGCGCATGTTTCCTTATAACATCCTTTCAATTAATAACGGCCAGGCTAGTACTTTCTTTTCGGGGTCGAAGGCTAATGCCAAAGTCCCCGAAATTCCTGGCGACCTATAGTAGACTTCAAGTTTACTAGCCGTCGGTGCTGAAGGTTGACAGAAAGGGAGAAGAAGAGACTCGGTAAGGAATCCAATATTCGTCCTAAATTAACGCAGTTAATCAGGAGCTACCAGAACTTATTCACCAACCCCTTCAACAGTCCCCCCATCAACAGAACTATTAGAGAAGGATAACTCATTGAGGTATACACGACCCTCCGGTAACAAATAATAATAGCTGGTTCTTCGGAGAGTTCTGATACCGAAAATTTTCATTTTCAGTGCTCGAACAAGCATAGACAATAAACATGTATGTGATTACTAGCCCCATGCGTCAGCATGAGGCATCGGGTCGACCATGTTGTCACAACGTGATATAGATATAGATCGAGAACGCGCGAGCGATGCATTTGCATTTATATATTTCAAGAATACTATTTACACAATACGAAGAGCGAACGACAAATAGGTAGGTTGAAAAAACGCCGCGGCCCCGCGGGAGGGCATGCAATGCTAATGTATTTAAGGAATATACAACGGGGGAAATGCAGAAAAGAGGAGAAAAGACAAACACGTAATGATTAGATTAGAAGAGCCAAAAGCTTTATTTAAAAAATAAACACTACATGGATGCAGTTAGTATACAGTATCGCCGGCCAGTAAAGCACCATCATCCCGCGAGAACTCGAAGAAGCAAAAAAGACGATCATGGGTAGTTAAGAACAATCGTGGTACAGTATGGCTAGTGAAGAGAATAGAAAATATATTGAAACAAAACGAAAGGAAGAAACTCCAAGTCAAAGAGGGTACGAGGAGTGGCCGGAATGGACACAAAGCTTTTAAATTTCTTTTTTCCGCTTTAATACGCCGGCAGCATCGTCAATCGCCTCGGGTCGACCGGCGGGAGCTTCTCCCTGAACATCTTGATCATCTCAACCTCCTCCGGGTTCAAAACGCTAAAATCCATACTCAGATTAATCCTCGGCGGCGGCTTGGGCGTGGGGTCTTTCTTCGTCGGTTCCTTCGGCTTCATCCTCGTCTCCTTCATGGCGACCGCGTTGCGGTTCCTCTGTATCCTGATCGTCTCCCCGGGGCGCAGGTGGTTCATGGCAGCTTACCGCTGTCTATCATCGCGAATTTAACCATATGCCTGGGTATTTCGTCCTTGATGAGCTTGTGCTCCCTGTGCACCCATGCCAGGAACAGCTCCTCCTCGGGCGTCCAGTGGACGATGTTCTGCCTGCCCTGGACGTGAAGAAGCAGCGGTAGCCATCGTCGTCGACGTAAAAGTCCGGCCCGCCCTGCCAGTAGGCGTAAGGAACGACGGCGGGGCCGTGTTGATTATCTGCTTCTTCGTGTCCGGGTCCGGGTGGTGAAGGCGCAGTTGCGGGGCACGTACAGCGTGTCGTCGTCCGGGTATGCTACGCACGCGGCGGCCAGGGCGGGCTCCTCGATGGCTTCTTCAGCTCCTTGTACGGCACACTCTGGGGGGCGATTCCGCCGCGCGGGCGGCACTACTCGCTGCTGGGGCTGCTGCTGCTGCTGGGGCTGCCTGTACTGTCCGAACATCGCGCCGTTGCATATGCTGCCGCTCCCGTTGGAATCGTGGCGGTTACGCCGGTGACGTTTTCTTGCTAGTGGTAGATTTGGAGCGCTGTGGCTGCTTCCGTACGCGGCCGGGGAGGGTGCTGTGGCGCTTCTGCTTGGTCGCGCTGGAGCGGATGCTGCTAGCGGCCGTCCTCAGGTCCCGATCGGGATTCCGCCGGTTGGGGCCGCAAGAGCGTAGTTGGGCGTTTGCAGTCGCTGTGCGTAGTAAGCCGGGTTCATCCCCATCTGCTGCTGCATCGCTCGCTGGTACATTTGCTGCTGCCACCACATCGGCCCCGGTGTTGTTGCTGCGGCTGCCGCGGCGGCGGCCATTCGTTGCTGCATCATCCGCCGATTGTATCGGGGACCGCCTCGTGCTGTGGGCCTAGCGCCGCGGCCTGGGAGAACATACCTCCTGCTGGCGGAGCCCACATCAGAGCCTTCTGCTGAACCTGGTGAGGGGCGGGAAGCGGAAGGAGCCGTAAACTGTTGCGCCGCGGCTAGGAAAGCGTACGGATCGATTGCGTTATCCATGACGCCTTGCACCATATCTTTGGGCGGGAGACCTTGCCTGGTGGTCGGTCTGGAGCCGGGTCCGGGGGTCGCCGGGGCGAAACCTTGGAAGGGGTAGCCGTTGGGCATCATTCCGAACCCCCATGGTACCTGCCAGACCGAAGCTCCCAGGTCGGCCTTGGATTCTTCTTTGACCCCCAAGAGGGGTTCAGGACTAGTATTAGGGTGGTGGTAGCTGTATCAGGCGTGTCAGCCTGCTCGGGCGATGATTCAATGGGGGTAAGCTCGGCGAGAGTGTGAGTCTGCCTAGGTCCGTGGATGCCCTTTCGTACGGGTCTGCCCTGTCGACCTCCGCTGTGTCGTATAATCGTCCATTTTGCTCGGAATCCTCTCTTTTCATCTCAACCGCGGCTGTGGTAGATTGCTCTTGCTGATCTATATATTGACCGGGGAAGAAGGGTGGCGGCTCTGGCTTGAGGTCTCCGACAGCGCTGGGTCTACAGGAACGCCTGTCGTGATATCGCCGTCCATTTACAGGCTTGGTTGTACCAGTCGTCGACGGAGAGGTCTGACGACATCATGGATGCGAAGAAGTTGTCTGCGTCCGCGGTGGTTGTTGATTGTTCCTCATCTATGTAGAGAGATTCGTATCAGTAAAAGGATAGCTCTTCAGGTAAGCACTCCAAACATCAATGGCGCTTCTTTTTTTCTTTTTTCTTTTTTTTTTTTTTTTTTTTTTTCCAAAGGCAGTTTCTAGAAGAAAACCCCACCATGTTACGATATAAAATATGACTCGTTTCGTACGATCATGTTTTCAATAACTCAGAAGCATAGCAAGGAGGAAAAACAACTTACAGATTTCTCATCACCAGATGTGAGTGTTTGTGCGATCAGTTGGTCTTTGAACACATCAAGGGAACCGCTCGACGGGGGAAACTGGAGCGGTTGCGCTAGGAGGAGTCCATCGGACAGGCACTGTTTCGGACTTTCGACCTGAAGATTCGAAGCCATGATCTTTTCAAATAGCTTCCTTTCCAGAAACTACTCGTGGGTAACATCGTTATTGTGATGTAATAGTCGTTGTTATCAATATCCTCTTTTCCTTTTTCTAGGAGAAAGTTTACTGACACCGATGTAATGAATTTACCGGGGGGTGGTGTATTAAGAGAAATCTAGTAATGAAATAGTGTAAAGCGGCCGTGATGGGTATTCATTGATTCGGAAATGTCCCGACCTCAAGAAGAGTGGCCTGTTTTCTTTATAGATACACAGATACTCACTTAGCTTCCTTCAGATCCGGAAAGAGTTCCCCAGAAATCTCTGAATCGGGTTAGAACTCGGATCGGAATGATCGGAGAGACGGCGGTATATTGAAAAAGTTATTGTGGCCGATGGGTTGGTATATATCAGAAGGTCGGTTGAGAATGTGGAGATATTGTTCAAAGCCTTCGTTCAGAATTGAGTATAGGTACTGCAGGGAAGTTAAGTCGTGACACAAACCCGGAACAGAAGAGGTATCATGGAAAGAGATTGGAGTGGGCCAATAGGACATTGAAGAAGGTGCGAACAAGTTTCAAAGGCAACGTTTCCGATTGTCCGTTGCGTGCTTTGTGCATACCAATGCTATCTTCCGACTTGAAACGACAGCACCTGGATAGCAGATGAGGCATCGAGAATGAGGCATCGTGTCTTGAAAGCTGGAGATTCACATTTGCTCAGGTTCTTTCAACATACACAGAGAACACACTAAATCGCCAAAAAGAAGTTCAACGCTCATTATCGACCCAATGCGAGATCGGTCAACACTCGAACCGGTTTGAGTATGTAATGATTACTTAAGTAGACAAGAGTTCCGGAAGATATTTTTTGATATTCTGATCGATAACTTAGTAATATTGTGTCGATGTATTGACGATTCAATTTCACGAGGGTCTCTATTCATTGGGCAAAGAATTCAGACAAAGGATCTGTTACTCGGGACGCCTTGAAAGAAAAGGTCCTACAGGCCGCAAGTGACGGGGACAAAGGCACCTTCCCGTCCGTGCCGCCGCCATTCCCTTGGGCTCCGCGGCGCAGTTCTCCCAATCTTCAGCCTTTTTCATCGCGCTTCAATGAGATTCTAGAAGACATGCACGATGCAGCTCATTGGGCAGGAAATCTGGGAATGAAATCTAAGACGCAGAAGAATGGAAACAACCAGAAACAATGACCAACGTTTCGAACATATATCCTTCATAATATGTGACCACCTAAGAGACTCGACGAGAGCCTTGGTCTAAGGGAGAGAATCTCGATGGAAAAATGATATTCTTTTAAACGTGAAACATCCACGGGGAACAAAACATTGGGAGTCGATGAAAGACATGATCCAAACATGAAATACATCTAGTTCAAAGCTGTCGTTCCGTACAAAACTGGAAATTTCCTGACTTCGTGCAGCTTAATAGTATGCGTCATGTCAGTTCAAGTCACATTGAGAGTACGGCATCCTTTGAAATATCTTAATACATAGTCAGCTACAGTATATGAAGCTGTGTGGAGTGTGAGAAGGGAATACTTGGTAAATTCTCATAATGTCCTCCTTCAATCATATATTGAAGTTTCATCCTACGGAACGCGTTTCGTCGGAGATTTCCACGCGAGAGATCTCAGGTTATTTTCGCGACCCAATGAGACTGGTCCAACCACCAAAAATGTCAAAGATTGCTTCTTTGTCTAATACAGGTACTGTAAAACCGAAGCATTGGAGAAAAGGAAACGGGACGCGGAGAATTGTAGCAGCACAGAGAGATATATGGATTGATAGGCGCGGAAAAGCGGGGATGACATCACAGGCGATTTCGGAGAAGTATTGAAATATTCGTACTTAAAGCCCGAGTCACCCAGGTATAGGGGAAGTCTGATTATGGAATCAGGAGGTCCCAGGAGAGATCAAGAGAGTATTCTAAATGACAAGTTGTTGCGGTACAGAGTTAAAGCTGTATACGAATATTTCCGCTTCGAGGATTCACTTGCTATAAAACCCACTTTCTGTGCTCTCACCGGCAATATTGATAGCAATGGCGTATGTCTTACCGCAGTTGGATACAGATGAGCTAGGTTGCCGTTAGTAGGCTGCTGCAGGCGAGCGCAAGCGGCATGGTCAAGCGGGATGAATACAGGCTTTTTTAATATCACAAAGCCATAATTATAAATTATTTAATAAACAAAGAATCGCACAGCGATGATATGCACATCATGAAACAGGTGGAAAGTGAAGAACAGTAAGGGATTCTTTATTGTATATGGTATTATAGAAAGAAGAACATCATGAACAGTTAATGAGGCATCCATAGGTAACTCTTCCTCAAAAAAAAAAAAAAAAAAAAAAAAAAGCATTGTTGCTAGCATTGCATGCTTCACTCACCAAGTAACCCGGTAGTTGGATGGGAATGGTGATACTTGAGAAACTGAGATTTCCTGACCAGTAGTTCCACTCAGGTAGATCGAGAGATGCTTCAGAACTGTTTCTGTTGGAGGAGAGTGGTGGTATACATATCGCTAATAGCGATGTAGGATAGTAATAAAAGGTTGATTGCTAGTGCGAATGATAGTTAAGCTATGCTGTGTACGAAGGCATGTTTTTTTGCGAAAAGAGAACAATGGACGTGTGCATACTACTATCACTGTATCTAAGAGACAGTAAAAAATGAGCAATAGAAGGAGATTCACAATGCCAATTTCAAAAACATGGAAGAAAAGGCTTTTTGTTCCAAGTTTCTCCCATGAAGCAACAAGAAAGTTCCTAAAGTAGACAGGACAATAATGATGTGTATCTCACCTTTCGACGTCCGCTCAGAGTAACCTAGCCTCAACGTAGTCCGGCGGTTAACTTGCTCCCCCTGAGCACTATTCGGTACAACGGCTCCCACACAAGCTTCGCCTTCCTTCCCTCCAGCCACGCATGCCTATCGTCTGCCTCCAGCCCGTGGCTCCTAATCTCATCGACCTGCCGCCTACTCATAACACCCCCTTCATCCCTCGGAATCCACACTACCGGTTCGGGCTCCGTCACCGCGGGGTGCACGTACGCCTTCCCCAGCTCATCCCTATCGGAATGAACAATATCCGGCAACACTCCAGTAATCAAATCCACCGCTGCTTCCCTCGCCCTGGACGTATTAGACAGCATACTGATCAGCGGCGCAGTTTCTTCGTTCAGTCCAGCGGCGCGGGCTGTTGAGATTCCTCGTCGGATGTTAATAGTCTTTCGCGCTCGGGTTGTTCCTCCCGGTGTCTCTCGCGTCGCCTGTGCTTCCTGTGCTTCTTCGAGCGGCTACGGCGTGGCGGTTCACTCGTGTGTCTCGGCATCTTGCACGCCTCCACCGTCGAGAATGTTTTAGCGGAACGTAATGCAGTAATTCACCAAGCGCGTGCCGCATACTGATATGCAGCACACCGTACCCGCCAGCAGCACTATCATAAGCGCACTCGGACCCTTCGCACCTTTCAACCCGAATAATCCCGCGAGGCTAGTTCGCCAACATAAACACCTGTCAGTAGCTTGCTGCAACGCAACGGCATAACTCGCGCCTTTGGTGTCTACTTCGATGTTATACACGTAGACGAAATTATATTTATACGCCATCCATAGCACCGCCAATCCAGACTCGCAAACGGGAGAATTAGGGGTGCGATAACGGCGTACGCGACCGCAATAAGGCGAGGTTGGTATAAACGGGATACAGCGATCCCCACCCGTAACTCAACAGGGTCGTCCACCTCGTCCATCGTTTCCGGGGAGTATTGTCGAAGAGCGGGGAGACTATTTTTACGAAGAACACGGAGGATATTTGTAGTAGTCGCGAGGAAGATAATGAGAGACCTTGTAGTATGACGTACGATACATAGAAGTTGGACGAGCGGGGTAGGTGCTTAGCAAGTATCGGCATGGCACGTGCGGGTTCCCGTGCTAGTTCAGTGACGATTGCGGCAGCAGATGATGAGACGGTCGTGATGAGGAAGACCTGCACGACCTGGAAGAAGAAAAACGCCTTTTGAGTCCGGAGTTCGGCATGGGAGCGGGAGGGTGAGCCTCCGATTACGGCGAAGTCTAAACAACATTTATATTTTAGCACTCAAAGTTCGTATTAAAACTCGGATCTCGAGTCGACTCGGAGGTATTGCGTGAATTAATATAGAACATTATAGGAGAAAAAACTTACACTAAAACCTCGGGCACCATAGTCATCAGCAGCGCCAGCGCCAGCGTGGGGACGTAACCCTTGACAATCCCAGTATCGGATCCGGCAAGCCGTTTTATGAATTCCAGCCACTTAACCTTGTCTGTCAGCCATTCGATGTTCGTTAGGTAGCGACGAAGCCGACCGGCACGGCCAGAACAGGACGACGAGGAAGACGGCGGCGGATTCCGTTATCAGGCGTATCCAGCTGTTCACCAGCCCAGACCTAGGTTGCCCACATTACTTCTCGGGTGGATGCCGATGTACCTAGGCGTCATTTTGCAGGGGACAGGGAAGGAGGCGGATTGGTAGGCTGCTTGGGCTTTTTTTGGGAGTCGAAGTAGATGAAGGCGGACGATAATCTGGGTAAAAAGTCTTCGTTAGCTATAGAACCACGGCGAAAGAGTTGTCAGTTGGCTGACTCGGAGACGAGGGTGTATTTTACCGCTTCTGATCCTCGTCCCTCTTGAGTTCCTTTATCTGCTCGTTCACCTGGTACAGCCGCTGACACTCCCACTCGATCATATCCACGGTCCTCCATCCAACCACCCCTCTCCGCGGCCTCGTAACGTTATCGTCGTAATCCTCACACTACCCTCTCAGAATCCGCAAACGGCATTCACCCTGCTTCTCGTCCTATTATCCTCTTCACGTCGTCTGATTTTATGCACCTCCTGCAGGTACTTCACCTCTCCTACTTCCAGTTCGCTACAATCTCCTTCTCTTCTCCACTTTCTTTTCCAGCTTCTTCATATCCTTATTCTGCCACACCTTCACCGCACCGTCGAACGCCGACGGATGGCTTCACCGGATTCGTCGTCGCGGAAGTCGTCGGGGGTATTCATGACCAGTAACGTCCTCGACGATACACGGCGGTCATACGCGGACTAGTAACGTACGCGTTCCTCAACGCAATGTAAAACCCTAGCTCGCGGTATAATCGTGTAACAAACGAACGGAAAAACAGCCACGCGACGGCGGCGTGGACGTAGAACCATTCTTTTCTTCGGGGGAGATGTTGGAGAGGATATTCGGTTAAGCCCTTCGAGTTGGTACGCGAACCGCGGCGTTGACAGGGACAAGGAGGGTGAATGTTAGGATCGTAGCGAGGGCTGTTAGGAGGGAGATTAGTTTTGAGGAAGCGGAGGAAGAGGTAGGCATCTATAGAAGTTTTCTGGAGGATGTATTTGTCTCTGGAAATTCCACGTCGGAACACTAAAATCAGTCCATGTATCCATAAATGTACTTAAACAAATGTGATCATGTTCACGGGAAAAAGAGAGAATTCTGGCATATTCGGATGAGAACTCACGACAAATTATACAACGCCGTAAGAACGAGAAAACACCGTACGGCAACCGGTCGGGCTGCTTCTCAGCGGGTACACGTCCGAGAACTCCTGGGAGAGTAAACGCGCTCGAACATCCGCCGGAATATTAGAAAGAGTGAGAAGAACACGACGAAGACGGCCGCGTTGGTGCCAGGGATACGATGAAGGTTTCGAGGGACGTGTCGTGGTCCGAATCATTCCGCTTTCTAAACTGCTCGAACTCATGGTCGGCTTACTCCTCGGCCATGAGAAGGCGTACTGTGTATTGTCGTTTCCATCTCTGATGAGGATCATAGATGAAACGTCTTTTGAAGATGGAGATTGGACGTGATTAGAAGAAATTGGCGATGATAGTTGATGATATGTAGATAGAGAGGCAGAAAGGGAGGTTGGTGATTGTGATTACGGTTGTGTTTTGTTATGTGCACATGTATCAGTCTTGCACCACGCTTTCCTCATCCGATTCCCGACGGTCTAGGCATAGCAGAAGGTGACGTGCGACAAACCACCGAGCGGAAGACTTCCGCTATACTCAAAGAGGAATTCGAGCAAGGGATGCATCCGACAATAGGTATTGTTCGGTAGTGAAGGCTCGCAACTGCCCAGCAGCCCACTGAACCCCAAGAAACCCCCACTTTCTTATGAGCGATTTATATTTTTTCATCACGAGAAGTAGTGGCGCAAGGCTTTTCCACAGAGGGCTGAGAAATACGATCTAACATGAAGCAATTAATAGTACTTTTAGAGAGAAGTCCGAGACTTAAGCTAGAGACTGGAGATTAACGGAGAGCCCCCGAATAATATCCAACGGCAGGAGCATGGGGACTTGAACTTCCATACTGAGGAAGATGCAGTCTGCAAGATGCAAAGCAAGCAAAGATTTGGGGGCACTATGGCCTCTTCTTATGTACAGTACTTCACTGATTAACTAACTACCAAGTAACTAACTACCTTAGTCCACAGCCGAGACTTAGTTTAGTTTGAAGGACTGGGGACTTTTGGAGAGTTGGGGGGTTCACAAACCTCTTTTTTCCTTACAGTGTCTCGCACCTGAAGCATTTACATTTCCTCTTCTTCTCTTCTTCCGCTGCTGCTGCAAGAATCTCACAGAGCTCTCTCCACTTTGCTCAGCTCTTCGGTCCGCTTCAATACGTGTCCAAAGAGATTGAACTAACGTCTAACTAATAAGTACGTGCGGCTGTTAGTATCTTAGTACATCTGCAGATATAAAAAGGCTTGACTTCTTAAAGACGGCGAGATTTCCCGCCCTAGCAAGTGCCTTTTCCTCATTAGCTTATTCCTACCTGCAAATTTGCAACTTGGACACTGTTTTAGTCATAATCCTTACTTGAGTATTTATTCCTTATAAGGCTCAATTGCACTATAGTACATGCTACGATATCAATACCGAAACGAAAACTTGAATAAAAAAAATCTGCAACTCTTACTTGCTTCGAAGTCCGACCCCTCTCTTTGATCTAAGCTTATCACTATCAGATACGGTAAACGATGACGACGCACGAGCACACGCATGATCATAGCATGAGGCACGAGCATGATCACTCCCATGAGGGACACGACCATTCCACCACGACCACACCCACAACGCCTTCCGAGGGCTTTCAGCTTCCCCTGGCACCCATGCCCCGCTCCTCACAGCCCCCGATGCAAAACCCGCTCATCAGCCCTGGTCTCCTCCATCTTCTCCATCACGCAACCCTAAATTCCCTCGTCTCCCGCCACGAGAAGCCCTACGCCGCCGCTGCTTAAAAAGACACAATCCCAGCGCCGGAAGATCCTCCTCGAAGCTTGGCCGTCATGCTCCTAACCACAGGCCGGACTATCACGCCTTCCGGCTCGAGCCCATGGAGAAACGGCAGGAAGGAGGCGAGACGGAACAGCAGACGCGTTCGCGTTCCGTACGTTAACTTGGAGGATTTATGTAAGCCACGGAGCCTGTTGCTATTTATCAGTTCGAGGGCGAAGGTCTCGCCGGATAAATTCGCTCTAGCGGACGGTGAGGCCACGAGGTTCGGACGCTGTGCTATGCGCTGACGCCGGCGTTTTTAACGAGCATACGATGCTGCTCAGCGGTTACTCCACGCCGGAGACTTACGCAAGATAGTATCGTGGAGCGAAGATCCAACGCTCTAGAACTACTGATGGCGGGCGACGGGGTCAGTCCGGTGAGGGATCAGATTCTGGAAATACAAGAGAAAGTGTTGAAGTTCCTGGTGGACTGCTGTTGTTTGATTATGAACTCGACGGTAGAGGCGTGACGACAGCGAGGTATCCGTGCAACCGGAGCCAGCGCCGTTACCCGTTGCGGTTGACGAAGCGGGTTGGAAGACGCTGAAGATGGTGGCGGAGGAGGCGAGCTATAGGGATCCGATCGGGTTGGACTTTGCGAGGTTGAAGGCTATCGTAGGTGCGAAGAGACTACAGGCGGAGGACCATGTTTGGTGTCTCAGGAGGATCCGGGTTACTTTGAGAAGGTCGTCGAGGAATATTCGGAGAACAGGAACGAGAGGTAGGACTGCTCATGTCTATCACAAGAAAGGGCCGGAGCTAAATCACTGCATTTTTATCTTAGAGTTCTCGACGCCGATGACAAGACCACCCCATACTTGACACTCCTGCGTTCTGGGAGCGCGTCCTCGGCCGCGTGGTAACCAACGCTCACGGCGACCTCGCCGTCTGGGAGATACTCTACCGCGAGCTCGAACACGTCCTCATCTCAAAGAAAAATACGCTGCCCAAGTTACCCCGCCACGCGTTTACCGCGGGATTACGAGCGCGTCTTCGTCCGCTTCCAGCACATGCTGAACCAGCTCGTTCTCGACCCCCTAATGACGCTCAAGCTCGGCTCCCGGTTCTCCCCGCTACGAGACCTCTGGACCCGCGTCCCCGGAAAAATGTTAACAGTAATGTTATACAAGTACAATCTAAAGCACCCACCGGAAAAGACGAATTGTTGAGTCTGTTCGACATGCTATGGATGAGAAGAAGCGACAACTGGTCGGGCTGGATTTACTTGTGGACGAATTGGAGCGGTTAATACGCAGCGATCCGAAACAGGCGGAGAGGATATCCGGATGGGCCGCCGACGTAGTCTCCGACCTCGCCGTCTTCGCGGAGTTACAGAGGCAAGTACGCGGCTTCCAACCGTGGGCGTCATCGTTTGAAGCCGCCGCGTCAGCGGAAAGCGACGAGATACAGATGGACTTCTCCAGAAAAATGAGCGCGTTCGTCAAGCTCAACGAGGCCAGCAAGACGCTTAATATCTCCGCCGTGGGGAATCCCTCGGATGGACGGTTTAACTATCCTACAGACAAGAAGCCTAGTAAAGCGTCGTCGAGGGGATGCGAACGGCGGAGAAGAATCTGGATGCGTTCTGGGATAGAGTTGATAAGCACTTTGGTACTTCTGCTGGAAAACGCTGCGGTTTCCTCACGCCGAAGCTTGTGAAGGACCGTACGATAATACGGACGCCGCTGTGGGTGGAACCGGAGCGGTCGGGTGCCGTGAGGAAGAAGACGGCAGACGCAGATTCCACCGCAGAGTCGCTGAAAGACCTTAGCGTCTCCGGCGATAAGAGTTCGAAATCCGCGCCGTCAAAGGCAGCTAAAGTAAAATCTACATCTGTATCGGCTTCTAACGGTGAAGAGGCGGAACCTTCCACCCCGACTTCCTCGAAACCAACAGAAGCAACAACGTTTAAGGTTGACAAGCGCGCGCTGAAAGTTCTCAACGCGATATTCTTCCCGCTACTAGTGATAACCTCGGAGAGATCGTCTGGTTGGACTTCGTGCACGCGATGAGCAGTATTGGCTTCGAGCCGGAGAAGTTTTACGGGTCTGTTTGGATGTTCAATCCTACCGCTGAGGGAGCTGCAAAGTTGACTAAGCTCGGCGGGTGGAAAGGCGCGTGCTTGTTCAACGAACCGCACCAGCGGCAAAGATGTCTTATAAGGCTGCCAGGAGGCTGGGAGGAGGTTGAACCGGATCTACGGGTTGGAAGGCTCGATGTTGTTCTCGCATGATTAAATTTTCAGAAGAAAACGTGTCGGTGCTTCAAGGGAGTACGGAGTCGTAGATGATACGAGAACACGACCACGAGTCATGACAAAGAAAGAAAAATAATAAAAGAAAAATGAAAAAAGTCAAGCTTATTTTCCATATTAGATAGAGGAAGGTTCTATTCTTTCTATATAGCAACTTAGACAAAAGCTCTTTCTTATAGTATCACATCCTTTGCCTCTGAAAATTTGCTAGAGTGACTTTGTTGAGAAACCTGCATTACGGACAACGTATACCTAAGAAAACGTTGAATCGTCGGCGGGCCAACTTGGTATAGCCAAAGCAAGCTCCTACCTCGCAGGTAGTTCCACGCCTCATAAATTTAGCTTCCCCATAGGTTCATCTAGTCCACCGTTTCAAATACATCGGCGTGTGTATAAATCTAAAAATGATACACGGTAGATATCATATAAAACCTCGTGGAGTCATTGGGTGAAAGGTAACAATAGCAGACAAGGTGATTTTCGCATCCTGCCCAGTGGTCATAGTACATACCTATATTTCCGTGGAGGAGAACAATTTCGAGTATATCATAAGGTAGGGAATCGCAAGAGCGCTATAGAAGATGGCATACAGAGCAAGTTACGTTGTGACTTACATGTGTACGCTAACCTGTCTACGGTGGTCTAATGGTATACCTTAACTAGGCCACATCTCGTAAATTCGGCACCGTTGTCATTGGCTCTTAAGTTCAGTTAGGAGTTCGAGGTACTTAGTTGCCGTTGTCAAGTAACGTAAGGGTAGGACTAAGAACCAAGTAGATATAAAATTTGTCAAAATTCACGTTTATAAAACAACAGTGTCGACTATTAGACTTAAGCTGAAAAGTAAGTACCAGAGAAGCCATATTACACATTTATTAGTTCACCCCGGTCTTACAGGTATGTGAAGTTCCCGACGCGAACCTAGAATTTGCTTGTGTCATCTCACAGGAGACTCATATTCATCAGGTACTCCCCCAGATATGGCAAATGAACAGATGTTAATAACTTTATCAGCGGTATAGTGCCTTCGATCTCTCTTGAAGTTAAACGGTCGGATGCGATGTGTATCATCGCATTCTAGAAGCACACGAAGTTGACAACGAGGATAAAGATCTCGGGAGTATAGTGTGACCAGCAGAGATTTGCGAGAGACTGATTCCGTGTCTAGGGAAAACGCTCGTAGTTTCCCGGACATGGTAATTAAAAGAAGATAGCCGCTGGTATTAAATTGTAAGATGTGTTTAAAAAGACAGAAAAGAAAGAGAGATAAAACAGCCGAGGTCAGACGTGACGGATGTTGTAAATTGGCCATCGCGATGAGTTCCTCCTTGTTATTTACACTTAGAAAGACGACATCCTCCTGAAAATGTCCGTCCCGACCGGCCCAACCGTTCACCAGAAAATTATCCAACGAATCCCCTTTTTCTCCATTGCAACCATAATTTACAAGAAAGATTCGAAATGTTGTCTGACGCTTAGTCCCACCTTCCCTTGCCGAAAGACTGGATCTTGCCGTCCTCGGGCAGAACCTCTTGATGTATTCGTGCACTATTTTGTGGAACAACTCCGTCAGATATACGCAAAAGAGGTCATGACACCGCACTCGATCATGACAATGGAACAGCAGTCTGATTGGATTACTCACTCTCGCAGCCGCATTCGCCTTCGCAGCCCTTCATGTACGTAAGGAAAGTCGGCTGGACGCACTCGCACGAGTAGTCGGCGTACCGCATTCGGTCAACTTGGTCGCCTTGATGAAGCATTTTTTCTAATAGGAAACAAAAAGTCCAGTCAATATCATAATCGCGAAAACGATGGTCGACGCTTAAGCGTCTTCCGCCATCCGTTCCGGTGATCCCATACCCAGCAGTTGAATTCCCCCTCGGTGTTCTTAGCGTGGAAGTCACGGGTTTGGAGGACGGCTCCAGCCGAGGCGATGCCAGCGAAGAGCCCGGCGATGATAACAGTAGCCTTCATCTTTGATGAAAAATTATTCGGTATAACGACGGAGTATTATTGTCGATAAAAGGGATATCCGAAAGAGAAAAAGAGTGACGATTTAACGAACGTATACGGTTGGAAAAAACAAAATAGTCACGATAGTGAGAGAGAAGAGGAAAAAGAAAAAGTAAGAAGTTGGGCGGCCTTGTCTTTAAAATGAAAGTAACCCCCTATTGCTTATTCCTTGGAAGTAGAAATTTGCCCAAGGAAAAAATCGAGCGTGCCTGCGTAATTAACAACAACAATATGCTTATTTTAGGTATAGCTTGGAGCCAATCTTATACGGGACAAGGTCTAACCAATCAGAAAGATCAACACCTCGTTCGCAAATCAGAACAAGAAGCCGAAATAAGGCAATTCTTAGCGGTTGTCAAAGGGTATTAGCTAAGCCTACAGCCATGTGCTGACGAAAGCCGATGCACTTGGGTCCGCTTATTGTTTCTCTTGGAGTTGTTTCAATAGTTCATCGCATGAAAGCTTCAGCCTTTGCATTGAAACAAAACTGCCTAGAGTGCAATTGTGGAGAATAGGCTCCTTGAAGACTATGCAAGTGGGTATACCGGTAGTATTGTATATGGCCTCAGAATATATATGTATTTTATACATTTGTACGAGTAGACGGTTTTCTATAGTCTTTTTTTGTGTTTAGATTCTGAATCCGGAATGGTCTGCAGGATAGTGTTCCATCTTTATCCTTCTGTATGAGTAATATCTCAGAGTTTTATTTATTTAAACAAGAGGAGGAGGAAGAGTATTCACGTATAGTATACGACAGAATATATGCCTATAATGGAAGCAGGTTTTTTTCTATTTCCACTGTCGATAAATAATGGAATTCTGTGACATGAGCCGCTTTTAGGTAAATGATGGAGTTGTTGTGTGAAATGTGATAAGGTCACGACTTAAGACTCTTGACCTGACTCATTGAAACGGATATTGGTTAATCAATCGACTGATTGGGGCGTCCATGTATTCAGACACCAGTTTTATACGCCAACTTTGCGGCAGATGACGGATGTTAGTTCGCGATTTCAGATTGATAATAACTTGAGATATCTGCAAGCCAACTTTGTCTCTATCAAGAAGGAAAAGATGGCGCTTGGATGAGACATTTGAATGTAATAAATATAATCGAATTGGAGTATCGTGTCTAGAAGCATCTCGTTGCTAGTTGTGTAAGTATTATACAGCTATTTTGACATAAGAAAACATCGCACCCAGTAATAGTACTACCGCTCTCCTGCTCGTTTCTACTTACGCTCCTTCTCGGACTGCCGCCTTCGCTCTTAGCATTGCTATCGATCTTCTCCAGCGTTATGTCCTTTTCCATGCTCGTATCTCTATCCATAGTCCATAGACCACCAGCTTCAAGGTCTGCGTTTTCAGTCTTCATGATCATATCAAGCGTATCTTCTCTTTCTTCCGTACATGGGGACTTTATCGGATTTTACCATTTGGATGATAGATTCGACGTCTTAGGCGATGATGAGCGGCTGCTCACCCACCCGAACCACCCAGTAAGCAAGGTTTCATTGACGGCATGCAGGCGCAGACTACGCCAACGTGCAGCTCCACCAGAGACCAGAGACCGCAGGATTCGTGAGTCCCTGTTAAACCATAAAACATTAGCATCAGTACTATAGTAGGTCTGAGAGTGCGACGAGACATCGGCGAAAGAGCTTACAATAGGGTCCGATAGATCGTCACTTTTCTTCAGCGCATTCAACCTCAAAAACCCGTAACGACTACAAACAACCCGACTCCGAAAACCGCCAGAATCCCACACCTTTGCATCTTGCCAACCTGCATACTCACAAGCTCGGCATCGGCAACATGAAAATGACGATATCGCTGAGAGTATTTATCGCACCCGACGCATACCAGAACGCCTTCATGTGTATACAGTGGCCTTTTTCCGTCGTCATGGACCAAACGTACGACACGGGTGTGCACTGGAATATGCTCGCGATAGTCAAGGCGAACGAGGAGAGGATGACGTATATAATGAGCACCCAGATGTGGACGCGTAACCAGGGGATTATCCGGAAGTAGAATGTCAAGATGGAGATCTTTAGAATTCGAGAGCGACCAAGTAGATGAATTCGCCGGCCCAGAAACCGCGGGCTGCGAGCCAGGGATTTACGGAGGGTGGCAAGTCGCGGATGTGGCGGCCGAATCCGTTGGGAATTTCTGCATTTGAGCGTTAGCGAAGGAATTTGAAATAGAAATTCGTAGAAGAAAGGATATACGAAGCAGCAGAATCAGCGAGTCCGCCAGACTCAAGACCGCCGCGACGAAACACAGCCAGTCATCGGCACCGAGCCCTTTGCGTTTGAGACGGGAGTAGAAGCGTAGTACGATGGCGATTAGAGATATGACGGTAACAGTTATTACACAGCTCCATATTGCTGGTACTCTGCTCTCCGGGTTGGAGTAAATTGTCTCGACCATGCTTGCGGAATGAAAATGGGGGAGATTTTCCCACAAAGGCTAGGGGTGTCGAAATATTAATGGACTCAGGTAGGACAAGCCCCAAGGACTCCCTTGCTTTTCGGCTGCTGGAGCTTGAACAGGGTTCGATGTTTAAGGAAGAATCGGGATAGATCTAACAGGGGCGCCCAATCCTTTATAACAGAGACAGTGCAACGTCGATTGCCGAGTGCAGCCAACCAACGTTTGGTGGCGTTTTCATGACTTTTAAAAATCTTATAAAAGGCCGTAGAAAAAACCACAAACGAGAACATAGCTGGGTGCACCGTGAAAAAAGGGGGCCTTCTACCAAAGTATTATACCTTTGGCGTACGCCGGATACTCAATGACGAGTGGGCTTGGTATTTTAGAAGAGAAAAGAAACATCCCTCCAAACCTTTTCCAATACTGGTAGCACGTTTTTCTTTCCTGTGGAGCATTGGCGCGAGCGAATACGAGGTGCAACCTTCGGCTTGCTAGCTTCTGGAAATAAACGATGTCGATCATTTAGACAAGAAAGTTACCCGCATATCATGCACGGGGCGCAGGGTGTCACAAGGATTGATTCGTGGTTCTGCTCGGATAAGCAGGTAGTAGAAACGTTGGAAATAGATCTGCAGAACCGGTGGTTTGTCTTTCCGGGCTGATGAAGGTGTGGGTTTTCTTTTGAACGCTCTGCTACGCTTATTTGGCAGTGCTGAGCAAGAAACAATTGAACCTGAAAAGGCAATCCTTTCATCTCGCCGACGGAGTTAAGGGAAATACGCGTTTCTTTGGAATAGTAAAGACACCAATCAGGTCGGACTATTGTAATGAGCAAAGATATAGACGAAAAACTGCCGGAAGATCAATAAGAAGAGCTGTAAGATAAAATAGGGGAATTAGGTATTTTCATCCTTACAGGATTCTTTTCGGTGCTATATCGCGCAAGTGTGCCCGTTCTCCCGTCCAGAGGTGGCAGAAGTGGGGACCATCGGGTAGCGGAATTAAACGCAAAAGCCCGCAAACCCCCAAGATATGGGTACATACTGCTAGTACTCGAAGGTCTCCGAGTCCGCAAAATACGATATACGAGTTGATATCGCAGTATCACTAAATTGGCCTTATTCAGCTTTCAGATATTCTCACTATTATTTCGTTTCCCAGTTAGCCAACGCGGTACTGGACTATTTCCTTGGTATTCGTATTATTATTTTTTTCCCCTTTGCTCTGGGAGTTGGGTTACTCTTGAGCTACTCCCGTAGCTATGATCAACCCTGCTGATATCGGCATCTGCGAAATGAACACGGAAAAACTTTTTGCGTTGATTTTAGGCATATAATTCCTCGTAGATCTTGCTTTGGAAGGATAGGGTACTTGGGCGTAACCCTTATTCGTGCGTAAAAGCTTCACAGCAGCGTTCGTATTTCCTCAGATGCGTCGCGATGCTTTCCGGAGCTATCTCCCCTGTTATAGGATCTTCTAAAAGCTTCTGCATCCATAACCCAACGACCTGTAGCTTCTATGAGACGCGGTCTTGGGATATAGTTCTACCTCCGCATTGTCACCTTGCTCTTTGGAACGCTTTGGAATCGGTCGGAGTTAATATGATATTGCCCCGCCCGCCGCCGGGGGGGGGGGGGCGCTGGTAGCCTAGTTTTTCGTATTTCTCGAGGACCGAGTTATGCGAGTGACTGTCTCAAAGAATTCTATTGTTTAGTGAGTTCTGGATCAATTGTCATTAATTGTCCAATTTATCGTAATAATTTTGTTCTAAAGGCGGCGATAACTAAGCTCGAATTAAATTACGCAACCCTCTATGAGCACTGAGAGGTTAACGTTTCTGATACATAGGTGAACCTCAGATGATGAATTTATACCTGTAATCGATATAGACGAGTAGTCTATAAAACTAGCACTTCCTCTAAACAAAGCCTCGCGAGGACTGATCCACCCGGTTCAGGCTCTGAACCTTATAGTGGTCAACTCGAAACTGAATCACTTGTCTTCAAAATTTCAGAGCAGGGCAAGCTTTCCCCCGGTAATAGACCAGAATTCAATGATATGTATACTTTCATGAAAGGATTATAGATCTCTTCCAGGACCAAGTACATATCCGCAAGAATGAGATTACAACATTGAAGATATCAAACTTGAGATCAAATCATATTAACCTAGTAAATGAATGTCGTGTCTTGAGTTAGTACAAGTTTTCGTGAAGGAAATTGCCATCGCCTTTATATTCTTTTCGTATATGTGCAGGAATTCATATTTCAGGCTTGTAAAGGAATATGCAGGATATATTATACAGTATATAAGCAATTGATCGTCTATACACGGCGGTTATCTTCAGAAATGGCAGGTTTGTTGGACTTGTGAGTTATTTTAAGCATTCATTTGCGAGCGGGTTTTTCAAAGAGAGTTTTTTCATGAAAGTTTTTTTATGAGGAAGTCATGAAACGACGTTTCATGAGGATAACGTACGTCAACGGACGATTTTCTCCAACACGCGTTTCAACTTGATTAAATCGCACCGGTTTCCCAAAAATAGGTATCTAGAGCTCTAATGTTATTGCTATTGTTCATGCTGACGTACTATTGTGGCCTGGAAAATTCCTGTTGCACGCGAGCCGCAGAGACAGTGGATTCCGAATTGTCAATATTCAGTTTGAATATTCTAATCCTCTGAGAATCAAACTTTGAAAGAAGCTGTAATAGGGAAGTTAAATTTCCTAAATTAAGATAGATAAACGAAACGGTGATCACATATTATAACGACATCTAAAACGAAGATGGTACATGAGGACGGTACATAAGGGCTCTATCGACGCTCATCCGTTATGTGGTTCAACCCGACATCCCGTTCACCGGGTAAAATCCGCCCGAGCCAGGAGATAAAATACGCAAGTCTCCTGCCGGCGCTCTGGAGCGAGAGATCCTTCCATGCCGAAGACTTACATTACATCAAATAGTAATGAGCCTATATTGAATATCGGGCCTTCATTAGTCGGAAACTTCCAACTTTCGCCTCTCGTATGAATAATTTCAGCAGGATGAAGATGCTCACTTTCGTGAGTTTAATCCTGAGGCTTCGTATTCTGCGTCTTCGGTTTGTTCCAGGAAGATAAATTAGACGATAGGCTTTTCACGACGCCTACTTGAGATGAGCCCTTGCATATCAAATTTCAACGGGATGCGGCGATCAAACTACCTTCGCTTCATTGGTGCCCTGGATACCAGAGATGACACTTTCGGAGGATGATTTCTCGATGCGGCAGTAAATCCTCCGTTTCCACGGGGGCGCTCCTGTGGGTTGGGAGTCCCTTCCTCGGAAGAAGCCGCTGGTGCGCCGCAAGGCGACACACTTTTAAACGAGAACAGGAACGGTCCCTGATTCCCCTTGCTCTTTGATGATCCCAACGTCGGTTAACGATGGAACAATGACCGAGATTCTCGCACTGCCTTGCAATTTGGCGAGGTTGGTGGCGTGAGAGAGAATTCTGCAGATCCTGGTGCAGAATAATTGAAGGAAACAATACTATTTTCTCATTGAATTGCTATAAAATTGATTGCTAATAGCCTGACTCGTGCCACGAAGGCTTTTTTCAGTCCTCACAAAACTAGCGATGTTTTGGGTAAGCTAACCCGATCAGGCGAGAAAGCCGTTTCCCCAGTCCCGGTATCATGTGATCAGTTATCTCCTTATGTTCTGCGGTTCCTTGGTTCCAGGTCGTTTTTTGCTTTTTCTCTTAGCAGAATTTGTGCGAAATACATACTAAGTTTTTACACACTTATATCTCCCCAAGGTCGCCCACTGATTTCTCGAGGACTCTCCGCATTCTCATTTATCGAATCCCGCTCTTTGTTGAACGAAGATAATGCCTGGATAGAATGTTAACGTTCAAAGGGCTTAATCGACTCACATTCCCTTAATACTTAATAATAATGATCATAATAAGCCTGGTTCGGCTCTGGTAAGTCCGCCCTTTGTCTCCTGTCCTGTGTTTAGCTGCCAAAATATACTGAAGATATTGATTCTCGCACAGGCTATAGAATGGACTTTCGTATTCCTCTCCCTCGCCTTCATGCTAGGTCGGCTGTACGTTCGGGTATGGTACCTCGCTCATTCGACTTTCGGACACCCTCATCGTCTTCGCCTGGTGCTGCCTGACCTCCAATCACGCGATGAACTACCATTTCAACGCGTGGGGTTTCTGGAATCCGGGAATATTCTTTTCTGCGCAAGCGTTTCCCGACTTTGATACCTACGTACGCGATAAGAAGCTTTTAGTTAGAGGATTGAAGGTATGTTGCATCCGACATTGATAGGTTCTCATTGATTCATGTCTCTTAACACTCTCTGTGCTTAGATGTTATACGTCAACAACTTCAATTATTACGCCGGCCTGTATTCCATCAAGGCTGTTTCCTGATTTTCTATTTCAAGATTTTCCCGCCAGCCCTACGAAAGCTGAGAACTGCGCTGGTAGCCGTGACGGCCCTGGTGGCTGTAGGATACCTGATCACAGCCGGGCTGAACCTATTTGGCTGCGAGCCCGTCAGGGGAAACTGGTACGAAACATTTGTCTCTCACGGTTAAATCCGGGTATCCTAGAAAATCTTTGAGGATAAAAACGTAGGACTGACGTGATATATCTTTCCCCCTCAGGTCTCCGGATAAATCCACGCGGTGTTAGCCTACTCGCGTTCCCCGTCTACTTCTTCACGAACGTGACCCACCTCATCTCCGATTCGTCATCTATGCCTCCCTTCTTCCTCTCCCGACTCTCCTCCAGCGTTCGTCGAACAACGGACGACCCCTCTCAGTAATCATCACAATGTTTTCCCTCGGCGGCATCTGCGTGCTCTGCACCCTCATCCGTATCGTCTGCACGGGCGATAAATCCATCCTCGCCATCGTAAACTCCCTCGGCGCCATAGACCTCGGCATGGGCATCTGTGTCGTCTGCTGCCCCTCATAAAATCTGGCTTCGATATCAGGAACCATGAATCCTCCGCCCGCATTACCCGGCCGCGAATACACCCGAAACGCGCGGCCGGAATAGAAGCAAAAGTAGGAGTAAAAGTAGGAGTGTTTCGGGTAGGATCAGGTACATATTTGTACGCACCCATTCAACAGCATCAGATACAGAGACAGGGAGTGGAGGGACATCGTTGCGTGTTTTGGATACGACTGACCTCGACCGTACTGCGGATTTCACTTACGATTCGAGCAACGAGCTGGAATCTGGAGTTGGTCACGGTTCGGACCGAATAAGGTTGCCGCGACACCGCTGGCGCCTAGGATAACGCAACGGCCTATTGACAGTATATTTACGCTCCCTGAGAGTTTGAATTTAACTACACAGAGCAACCGGACACCAGAGGATACCCCAATACACAGTCCGATAGGAAAGGTAGAGATGCGGCGGCGCAGGGTTCATCGATCGGAAGGCGCTTGCCAGAGACGCCAATGCCGATCAAGGAAAAGGAGACAGGAAAGCGGCCGAAAGGCAAGAAGTTATTTGGTATGAACAATACCTTCGGAGGCAATTCGACTTTTGGGCGAGTGGTAATATGAGCATTGGAGCATCGGTGGTCTCACGAGCGGAATCAGGCTACGAATCGGCGGGCTGAAAAGCTGCCTTTTGGAGTTCATTGGCGGAAAAAGCCTTAGTTTTTTGCTGTTTTGTTTTCTTGACATTTGTCTGGTTTTGGGAACGGGTCCGTTATCATTGGATTAGATTCGATACATCATACACCCACATACATACATGTAATCATCAATGGCATATTGGTTTCGCGCTTTGTCGATTTAGAACTACATTGGGCTTAGGCATTAGTGCCCTTTCTCCCCGTCAAGGGGAAATATACGAACATTCAGGGACGGGCGGTGAATTGAGTCAGAAACCCACTAGGTCAATAGAGAATGGTCATCCTGGCTGAAGTGCTCCGTTCAAAATAGGTTTCAGGTGCCATCTGACAAAGACTACGGAAGGAACAACGTCCTTCAAACTCTTTTGCAGACGAGGGTGAAACCGCTTTCGAAATATTCATCGGTAAGAACCAACCCATGCCTTTAGAAATTTGATACGAGTATCATCTTCTTCCTTATACTGTGCGCGGCAGCACTATATGTGACGTGGAGACAACATGTCAACATGAAAGAGCGTAAACGCACATGCCCTGGAACGCCTCGCACGGTGATACGCGGACCATTACCGTGGCTGCAAACCCAACCAAGCCAACAGCTGGCGGGACCAGGAATCCCTTGAAACTCGGGTATTCTGAGCCTGAAATCGGGTAGGAAAACGGTCAACTTTCGCTAATCATCCCAACGCTATGCTTATACTCATCGAAGCCGCCACGCGGGGCGAATTTACGTTTCACAACGGAGGCTCGTCGCTCGCTAAGGAACTCGGGTTGACCCTGAAATAGCGGAGTAATTATCTAGATTGGGCGGAGCATTTTATTCTCGAGCGGAATAATCATTTTATATAATTCGATTTTCGACCGGTCAGCGCTATCAGTATGATCATACTGATATTTCAATGCATCGTCATATTACTTATATTAAAGATTGGAATATGACGGTTCGGAGAACGTCTAGCAATCTCCTTGACACTTACGAATAAAGAATGTTAATTCCGGTCAAAAAGCGGAAAATATTGCGGTACGGCGTACCTCAATCAAGGTCTTTCGCTACTCCAAGTCCGCGACTCGGATACGTAGGACCTAAGTAATGCTCTTCCGGGTGTTAGATGTCATGCCAACCGTAAGATAATGGGACTTTCCGTCTGTATATACCATGGTGGGCAAGTTTCTGATACAGATGGAGCAAGGCGATTTGACCAGAAAGTCTTGATTATGCCAATTGCCCGGCAGACTTCGAACTATTTGAGATTTCGCGGCGCAACAGACCCTAGGCATGTTTGTTATGACCGACGCTGTGATCTACACGTTATACACATTAAATCAAGGATATATCACCGGAAAGAAAATCTATTTATATCTTTGCCAGTGGGAAGGAAAAGAAAAAATTCTCGAATCGAGATTTACTGAATCAATTAGAAAATGAAAACGCCAAACGCCTTTAAATGATCTCTAGCTACATAGTGCATAACATACCACCTAAATACATGAAAGACTTTGATAATGTCTATTGACTTTGTATAAAACCGGTGTGCTAAAACATGAATATACCATTTATATCCCCTCCACTGCCTCTTAATTTCATGAAAACAAAGATCGCCGGAAGGCCTTAAGCCTGACAACATCCGACGTCATAAAACTCGCAGAGGACGTATAAATTGTTCCCTGAGCGTTGGCGTAAGTATTCACAGCGTAGCTGTATAGGTCACTGGTAAGTGACAACCCCCGCGGCGCTTACTAGCTTGGTGTACCCAAAGCTCAGGTAGCCGTAGGTTTCCCGTTGCGGCGACAGTGACCGTCGCTGTAGGGATCGTCGTGAAAGAAGACGTTGCAGTAGTTGCCACCGGAGGCTTCTGTTACTATTATAGGACAAAAGTCTGTTGTTTTTTTCAGCCGCCCCCAAAAATACATACATTCATTTACATGATATAGGACACAAATGAAAAGTTACATACAATCGCCATAATGCTAAATATGCATAAAAATTAATCAAAAATTAAGGCCTGTGCATGAGCTTTATATTGTATAAATATTTTTTTTTTGAAAATTATAAGATTTGTGCTCAAAAACTCAATATTTTGTATGCCCCCCCTTGCTCTCCGGAGCGCCTGGCAAAAAAAAAAAAAAAAAAACAACAGACTTTTGTCACGGTATAGTAGATGCGAACCATAATAGCAAGCGAACCATGATAAATTTTGAGCGGGCCATGAATCGCATAGACATCAGACTATGATAAAATTCCGCTGTACAATAATAGCGCAAATGCCACTCCAGCTATAACAATTGCCGATCTTCAGAGAAAAATAATAATATAATAATATCTAACGAGCGACTAATGAATATTATATTTATTATAGATATCTCGTCGATTAATGGCAGGGTGTGTCCTGTAGGTTTTACCGCGCAGATTTCAGATTTCATAGTATATGTCAATTTTGTACATTGCGAGCTGGTTTCTAAAACTACAGAAATGTGGGAATATACTCCCTTATAGAAGAATATACGCATAACAGTATTAGATAATCAAAGCCATTTGGAGATGTTGCAGTTCTTATGCATCGTGGCGTGGCCATTTGCTTTACAGTTTGTACCACCACACCAATATACACCAAGATCCCTTTTATAAAAAAAAGCTACAGGTTCTTCATTTTTTTTTTTTTTTTTTTTTTTTTTTAATGTTCAACACAAAAAAAAAAAAAAATCTCACGATGTTATCAAAAATCACGAAATACACTAAAAATATAAGCCCACTTTCACATTCAAGGTAGATAGCCCCTTGCGACTGCGTTCTGACTGATTGCCATGACCAGGAAGAATTGCGGAGGATTGCTTACTAACGGCTGTGGGGCGACCCACTGCACTAAATCGACTGCGTGGTCACCCCTCGAGTCTGCGATCCTGTTTCGAAGCCGTGCTCCCGGACCTGGCACCAACAACGTGTATCCTGCGTCCAGGTATCTCAGAGGGTAAGCCGCCCCCCTCGTGAATTGGAACCACGCGCGACCCGGAAAACCCCGACTTTAGCCTCGGAAACTGCATGAACAGGGACGGGCCTTCCCATCGGCGAGGACTGCTGGGAGTGGCCCGAGAGCGGAACGTAAACCCCCACAACGGCGACGGTAACACGAAGGGCTTCTGTCAAGCTACCGAACCGCCGGTCAAGCTACCGAACCGCCGGCGCACGTGCGTGCCGAGCTCACCCGACCAGCAGTATCCCGACTTTAGTGGGGTCCTGCCTTGACGACGACGGCAACCCAAGCGATGCAAAGTGCCGCGACCCAACGCTCAGTGCAAGACTGACGAAGGACCGGCGACGCGCGAGCTGCAGGACGTCCTGCCTCAACTGCGTCAGGGTTGCGTTCAGACCTGTTCCACCGACGATCCTTGCTGCGAGAATGCCGAATCGTAACTACGGCATCTCGTTCGTGTGCAAGATTGAGTTCGGTCGACTGAGGCACTGCGAATTCAACATTTTGGAGACTCCGGTATAGTTATGCGATAACCAGGATGCGCTTATAGAGTGCGATACGGATAGCGATTGCCAGGATTCGCCGGACGTAACGCCGAGATCTACCCGAAATTTGATGCCGTTCGCCTGCGGAGGCACCAATTGCTCCCGGTAGTCAATGAAAGGTCGCCGGCGAGAGGCGGTATGATCGGTGAGGGGAAGGCTTACATTTAGGTGCATTTTATTAGTAGTAACACGGCCGCCAGATGAGTAATATATCTTGCCCTCCTTGGATTTTTTTTGGGGGGGGTTTTTTTCCCAAGTTTTAGAGCTGCCTATTTCGTCCTTTTTTTTTACTCTAATGGGATATCGTGCGCTTTGTTTGTATGGACGGGCTGGTAAGCAATCCTATACGGAAAATGTAAATATTAGTAACCATCGTTACGCTTCAGGACACGCGAATGCTCTGAATGTTATATAATGACAATATCGTAAATGAAAGTATTACCGTCCGTCAAGTCGCTCCTCATACTACGCTCCGATAGAGTCTTAGGACCCCTAGATTCTCGAAACGTGTGGCGATGCCA
>AZLU01000294.1:0-44202 GCA_002224055.1 Pezizomycotina sp. ARF18 | reverse complement strand
AATCTATAAGGCTAGAAAAGTTAGAATTACTCTACCCTATATCTCTTACGGTTTAACGAACCCGCTACGAAGACTCGAAGAACGTACCTACCTTAGTTCGTTACTATATAAAAAGATAGTACGTATTTAGAGGTTATTAAAGAAGGAACTTAGAATATACTTTCTATTAGCTATAGAGATCTAAAGGTTAGAACAAATACTATTAGGATTACTAAATCTATATAGGAAATTCTATACTAATTCCCTATTACGTAGCTTACTAGTTTAGAGGCGCTTTTCTAATACTTTACTAGGATAAAGAAGATTAAAATAGTCCTACCATTAAAGCTAAGTATATATCCTACTATCTAGCGACTCTATAATTCTAGGACTATATAAAGAAATAGAGAGTAGGTTATTAGTATTATAGAGGCCTTTAAGCTTATAAAGGAGGCTAAAATCTATTATATAGAAAGAATCCTACTTTAAAGGAATAGACTTAACTCCAATAATTTCTACCCTAATCTATATTTAATAAAGATAATAATATATAGGACTATTTACTTAGATAGTTTACTAAGAATAAAGAGCGGGAAATAAGAAAGGAAATAATAGTAATAATATAGTAGGTATATAGACGTTAAAGAGAAGGAGAGTTAAAAACTAGTAATGAAATTAGAATTTTTTATTATAGAAATATTTCTTTTTAGGTAATATAAAAAATATAATTACTAAAAAATACGGAATTAGTACTTTTAGCCTAAAGATTAGAAGCTACTCCTAGGAATTCTCTTTTACTAATAAAAGTATTAACCTAGTATTATTAGTATAACTAGCGCTATTTATTCGCTTCCTTTATTATATTTTCTAGGTTTTTTTTAGGGTAGTTAGCGTCTAGCGTTTTATATATTTCTTTATTTACTACCTTATTAAGGAATCTCTACGTTCTTATTCGCTAGAGATATATATTAGTTATGGTTTACTATATATAGTAGTATTTTATTTACTCTTTTACCTAATTTTCTACTTTTTCTACTTTAGCTCTAAATCTTTTTAAAAAAGCTATTACTAAAATTTTTCTATATTACCGTAGTCCCTTATTTTTCTAAGTTTCTACTTTTCTTTTTCTTTTTTTTTTTTACTATACTTTACGGTTTTTAGACCCGGTTTCTTTTAGATTATTAGACTAGGTCTTTTTTTTTTATTCTATTTACTTCTTTAGAGTCTACCTTTACTCTTTACTTCTATTATACCTTAGAATATTTAGTC
The DNA here is from genome assembly GCA_002224055.1 of Pezizomycotina sp. ARF18. Taxonomy (NCBI): domain Eukaryota; kingdom Fungi; phylum Ascomycota; species Pezizomycotina sp. ARF18. Next base: position 42,954 of record AZLU01000294.1, on the reverse strand, counting down.
CTAAAGAATCTCCCTACGAAAAAGCGGAATGCCTCGTTAATATTATACGTTAAATTCTCTTAAACTTTTTATTAAGAATAATAGAATTTTTAAAAATCTTAGATTTTAGATATCGTATACTAATTAAGATTAGCTATAACGCTAAGATAGCTTAGAAGGAGCTTAAAAGTACTTTAAAAGCTTCTACGTTCTTTAGAAAGTATATTTACGCGAAGATATAAATAGGTAGGATATAAGTACTAAAGAGGATATTAAATACGTAGATAGGAGTCGGGATCTATCGTTATTAAAGAGGAAAAGTAGAACTAGGTAGAGGATAGAACTTACTAGAAATACCGTCCTAAAAAAGTCGAGAAAACTACTATCGCTAGATAAAGCTACGCTAGTATCTACTAATCTATAGTATCTATAATATTAAGCCTTCTAAGCTAGATACTCCCTAGACTAACTAGAAAATTTAGCTCGCTTATTATTATACTAACCTACGTATCGAGTAAGGCGTACGTACTAGACCTAAATACCCATACAAAGAATTTAATTAGTCTATATCCTCTATTCTCTTTATATCTAGCGTCTTCTTTAGCTAAAGATTAAGCTTAAAAATCTTAAGATCGCTACTCTTATTTTCTTCTTTAGAGATCTAATACTCTAGAGCTATAGAGATATATTTTATAAATTTCTATATCTTTAGAAAAGTCCTAACGACGAAAAACCTATAAATTACTCTAACGATAACTATTTATATTATTCTATACTTAGTACGAGCTATAGTTAACGTTAAATAGCTATTAATAGAAAGCTATAATTAATACGATAAGTTAAAAAGATAACTACTCTACAGTTTATTATATTCGGGAACTAAAAACTAGGTTTATCTTATTAACTAGAATACTAGACTACTTTAATTGTATAATAGTATTTAAGAACTTCTACGACTTTTTAGTACTAATTCTTATAAGATTTTAAATTTAGGCCTTATAGGGTTACTTTAAAAGAAACGATTAATAGGTTTTAGGAAATCTTCGCTACTACAAACTTTCTAAGTCTAATAATAATGCTATTATTAAACTTACTAAAAAGGCTACTACTAAGAAAGTAAGACTATAATTACTAAGTTCTACTATACCTATAAAGTCTAAGGTACCTACTATTAGATTAGAGACTCTAGAAATTAGCCTCGGTCTAAATTTCTTAGAGACGGTATTACGGCTATACTTATTTTTTTTTTTTCTTTCTTTTTTTCTTTTTTTTTTTCTTTTTTCTTTTTTTCTTCTTTCTATTTTTTTTTTCTCTGGTTCTCGGAGTTTATTTATATTCTTTTCTACTTAAGTAGCGGATGTTTATTTTTTTTTAGTATGAACTTCTCTTATAGAATAAGAGAATAATTAAGGAGAATTATAAGAAATTTTTTAGTTTTATTTTTCTTTTATATTAGTGTTAGTGCTTATAAGAATATATATACGCGTATGTATTCTTTTCTTTTCTTTCTTCTTTTTTTTTTTAAGAAGTTTATAGTCTTTACGCGGTACTATTATATAATATATACCTATAAGCGTATAGATTTTTACTATTATTCTAGTCTAGTTCGCGCGTATCTTTTACTTTATATATATATTAGGTATACGAAGAAGTAGATTAGTATAAGACTTACTATTATAATAGTATCGTTCTTAGACTCTCTCTTTCTCTTTAAGAAGAGAGAGGAGGAGAAAATTACTTATTCTTATTTTAATAACGTTTTTTAGTACGGAACTACTATCTATACCGTTTCTTTTAGTACCTTTTAAAAAGGCTCTTTAATATAAATATATAAATTCCTATCTCGGAGATGCCCTAGTATATAAAATAGGTAGGAAACACGAAATTGCTATCTACAGTAGGCTAGAAGGTTAATTTATATTTAACTTAATTTAAGAAAAAATCGAATTAAATTAATAAAAAAAATTTTTTTCTTTTTTTAGAGCTTAAAATTATTTAAATATTAATTTATTTAATTAAAATTATAATTAGATATTAATTAATATATAAAATTCTAATTAAAATATAATATATAAAGTTACTATTAGTTTATTAAAAATATTTATACTTTATTTAAATTTTTTTTCTTACTATTCTACTGAGAAGCTTACTATTATTTATATATTATCTAATTTATAGATTTAGTAACGTTTTTAATTAAATTTAATTATATTATATATATATATTTTTTAATTAGAATTTTAATTATATATATATATATTATTATTTAACGCCTTTATTTTATTATTTAATTACTATATCTAAAAGTTTAATATAATTTAATATATATATAATTATAATTAATATAATTCTTTAGTTTTTATTTTTCTTTTTAATAATATTAATAAGTATAGAGAAATGACGTATAGAGGTATACGATATTATAAATTTATAATTACTAATTTACTATTTCCTATTAAAGATACCCCTTTTTTAATTAAATTTATACTATTATAATTAAAACCCGACCGGTCTCTAAATAAGTTTATTTTTTTTAAAAATAATATCGACTACTTATAGAATTATATAATTTATTTTATTTTTATTATTTTATTAAGCTTAAACTTTTTAAAAAAAAATCTAAAAGCCTTTATTATATCTAGATAAACTAAAATATTATCTCTAATTTTAAAGCCTTTAAGGCTTAATATATTTAAAAATAAAGCCTATATATTATAATCTAGTCTTTAATAATATAATTACGTTAATGAGTTTATTAAATAAAAATACTCTTATAAAGAATAGGAGAGGTAAATATAAATAGTAGGATTATTATTAGAGAAGTAACTTACTAAATTTCTAATTAAAATATTATATTTATAACTAATTTAATTATAAATATTATTATTATTAAGTACCTTATCTAGCCTTAGATTTATATTATTTAATAAAAGAATATATAATACGCTCGCCTTATAATAAAGTTTAGGATAGTTTATATAGCTCTAACTCTTTAATAGGCTATATAAGACTTTAAAACTAGTATTTATAGAATATAGAATATATAATTTAAAGAAGTCGAGGGTAATTAATCTATATCTATCTCTTTAATCTCGTTATATTTATTATATTTATATTATAATTAGTTATCGATTTAATTAGAATTTTAATCAAAATTTTATCTTAATATTGTTTTTTTAATCGAAGGCTAACTTTATTTATTATAAAATCTTAAGCTTATACTATCTCTATTTCTAATTAAAATTATAATTAAATCTAATATTAAAGGGGCTACTAGATGCCGGTTAATTATTAAAAAATAAAGATAGTTATAAGTAAAATTATGTAGCCTCGTCTTCTATTAATAAAGAGTAAAGAAGAATACGCGTATAAGATAGCTTATAATAAAGAGTAGAGAAGAGTAGAGAAAGAATACGCGTATAAGATAGCTTATAATAAAGAATAGAGAAAGAATACGCGTATAAGATAGCTTATAGTTAAGGCTAGAGAGATAGTTATCGCCTCCTAATATATATATATATATTATTTATTATTTAAACTATTTAATTTATTTAGTTTTATTTTTTTTTTTTATTTCTATTTTCGCTTTATTTTTTTTTCTTTTAATAATTTTTTTAATTAAAATATAGCCTTTGATTAAAAATTCTAAAATAATATACGTTAGAAAAGATAAATTGATTCTATAGTGTGTTAAAGATATTTAAAATTAAAAGGCGTAGTTTATTAAAAGGTAAACTTATTTTAAAAGGTATTAAGTTTTTATAAAGTAAAAGAAAACTAGAAGTATTAAGTTTTTATAAGGTAGAAGAAAACTAGAAGGTATTAGGTTTTTATAAGGTAGAAGAAAACTGGAAGATATTAGAACCTCGCTTAGAACGACCTAAGCCTATTTCTATTGTGTACATTATAGGCACCTAACACGCCTTATATGACTACTACTTATGATGTAGAGTATGTATGTATTAGGTTCTAACCTAAATCTAGCTAGACTTACCCGAGGCCCCAGCATTACTAAGCTCTTATTAATTATATAAAAAAGCTTTTTTGAATAAAAAACTTATAGTAAAAAGTAATAAAAGGCTTAATTTTAATTAAAAGACGGTATATAAAAAAAGATTTTTATTATGAAGCCTGCACAGAGGTACGTACTATTATATAAATATTAATATATAATAATGATAGCTTAGCGTTTTTATCAAAAGCGTAGTAAAATTGATACTATAGATATATATAAGTATAACATTAAAGAATATTACATTTTACTAGCTTTTAGTTTAACTTTTATTTACTTTTATAAGATACTTACGCGTTATAATTTTATACTTTAAATCTTCTCATTTAGTATTTAAAAAATTCAAATATATAAATTAATTATTTTTAGGCTAATATAATTAGTTATATAAGAAGGCTATAGCGTTAAAGCTACTTTTTAGCTTCTTACTAATTAACTTAATAAGTTATATATATATAATAGTAATTACTAATCTAGCTTTTATATAGTAAAATTTTTTATTTAAATTTTAGTTTTTAAATTTTTAATATCTTTTTGTTTATTTTTTTTTATCAGCTTTATATTATATTTTATAATATTAAAACTAAAATCTTTCATTAAATATTAATTTATTATATTTTAATTCAAGTTAATCAAATTTTTATCGTATTAATATAGTAATGATATAAATATATTTCAAGTTCGTGATACTTAAATAAATAAGAATTTAATTTTTAATAAAAATAATCATTTAATAATTTATATAATAAAAATAAATTTTTTATTAAATTTTTACCTAATAAATATTATACCTAAGCTAAAATATTATTAAACAAAAATATTTAAGACTTTAATTAGCTAGGTAATAATTTTGGTAAAAGATAAATCATAAAACTTTTTATAATCTTTATTAAATATATATATTTTATTTTACCTCACTTTTTTTCTTTATAAAGGATAATCTCCCTATAAGATAGGTTTGGCCTATATACCTTTTCAACAACAAAGTATAGCGATATAGGTATTTTAAAATAGTTATAAAGGCTAGTTTTAATAAAAAAGATCTAAAAAATAATATAAAAAAGGTATTTTTTATTATTATTAATAATAACTAATATATATAGGGTATTAAAATATAGCTAAGCTTAAATAGATTAAAAAAGAAGATAAAAATTTAATATAAATAGTTATCTTTGATGATAGTATATTAATAAGTTTATATAATATATATATATAATATATAATTATTAAAAAAAAAGGAGGGTTTAGGCTTAAAGTATTATGGATTAAGAAAATTAAAAGGAGAGTAAGGTTCAAGGTAAAAAAAGGTTAATAATATAAGTGGAGAGAGTAAAAAAAATAAACAGCGTAAAGTAATACTTTTATTAGATCGACTGTATCTTGTTGTATACTAGTATTTCTCAACGAGAAACTTTTATACTGCGAAATAAACTTCACAGACAAAAAAAGAATTCGCAACATTAAAAAATAAGTGTGATAGCAATAATGGCAATCAACCATCACACACCCTTCCCTAGACCAGCCCTACAAGCCAGATGCTGGTAGGTGTAGGCCATGCAAGAGCTGCGCGCGCATCAGAAATTTTTTTGTTGGGGAAAGGGATTTGACATCACTGCAGAGAGATGCAACCGGATAACTGAAGTGCTTGGCTGAGGACCTAAAAAACCGCGGTTACGTGCGGAAATAGGATTTCTCGAGGTCCCCAAGCTCCCACCCAAGCTTTTGCAGAGCGTATGTCACGGATTATCCCTTCCACGGTCTCTTTTCTCTCTGATACCGCTTGAGGAGCAGGTTACCTTTCTGGAAGCCGAATTGCCGAACAAACAGTGGCATCTCCTTGAAATGTCTTCCACCGGCACTTTTGGAAGTGGATAATAGGTAAGGAATCGGGTTTCGCTGACTATATCCGAAAGCAATCAACAGGTATAACGGAAGCAATAAGCTCCATGGCGGCAAATCCGGTCGTCGCTCAGCGGGTCTGACCGTCAGCAGAATCCCGATCGCGGCTCTAAGAAAAGAAAGAAAAAGAAAAGGGAAAAAAAATTTCCCTTGGTTTGACGTTCGGATCTATGCCGATATAGAATAAGCATTTTGATACCCCGGATTTCAAGTTTTTGCGGGCACGCTTCGGCCTTAGATCGAAGCTCGAAAGGCGAAACAGATTTGAATAATTACGAAGTAAGGAAGCGCAAGTCGCTCACGCTAAAGCACTAGTGAAAGTAGGCGTCTTCATGGTCGCCCAGAAAAACCACGCGACTTGAGGAAAAACGACCCAAGATGTCCTTTTCCTCCTGATAAGAGTTCATATCTCTTTCGGCGATTACGTGATTCTGTTTCCAGGGGGAAAGTTCAATTAACCTTTGGCCTTCGCCTTCAAGTTCGCGCTGACAAAAAAAAAAGACCGATCCGATCCCCAAGATATCCTCGTTTATCGGGATCTCGAAAATTATAGTACCAGGAGATATTACGCGTATTGTACTCTATAAGTCCTAATATATAAAATACAGGACGCTTTCACCGATTTCGGTCTATTAACATTATATCTAGTTCCAACCCATAACCTCGAAGAGAACAATAAAATTTCACAAGGCAAATAGGCAATAAGTTGAGAAAAAAAAGAAGACAAAAAAGGTTGTGGCAAACCAATTATCCCAATGTGGTTCGTTCTAGGTAAGGGGGTTTGGAAGGGCAAATAAGCCTTGAAGCCCAAGGCTCCTTCTTCTAGCTTGAAATAAACAAGCCTCCTTGGAAAAGTCAGGATCTATCACAACGACGACTTTTATTCTTTTTCTCCTGAAAACATTAGCTTGAAAAAAGCTGCCATGTGCATATGCACCAGCTCGAGGGAAAAGACCGTACCTTTTATTCCTCTCACTTTGTTGTTTCTTGTTTCTTCACAAACTTTGGTGGTTGTTTCCCCTCAAGCCTTCTCCGATGCTAAGATATGCATATCCTTTCGCAAAACCAGACAAACGAAAAAGAAGTCGCACTTTCTCACCATGGCTGCAATATTTTCGAAGGAAAGAGAGCTTGGAATCTACCCAACTACGCAAAGAGTGGGTCTCGATTCTGATCCACTCCCCCTGGCCTCGTTTTGCCCAATCTTAGAGCTTCTTCTATTTGAACCTATTCGCGAAACTACTTACTTTTGGGAATAACGAGGGAACTATCTAAAGTCGTGTGTGCGAACGAATTAAATTTGCGAGAATAGCTTCCAAATAGGCATGTTCCTTATATTTCAATATCGAGAGTAAAAGGCGTAAGGGAGCAGAGCCCTAGTCGGTCTCTATCGTATATATAACGATGATTATCGCAAAGAGGTAGTAAGTATCATATACTTTATAAACAGGACCTACTTTCCTTTTTTTATGGAATATAGTCGCTTTCCAACGAAACTGTTTTTTGCTTTCATCCACAATGATATTGTATACTCCTAATATATACTCTCCGTTACATTTCATTATATTCACAGAGAAAATTAGTATTTCTGAATCCTACTCTAATTTAAGTATATATAAGACGATGATATTCTATTACTTATAAACCTGTTGAATGATAGACATGATTCATCTAAATATTTACGAAGTCTCGCAACAACAATATATCAATAATAATATATTATTTAGAAAAAGAAGAAAAAACAATCAAGAAATATTGATAGAATGCTTGATTACACACGATTTGTTATTATTATAGTAAGGACATCCTAAGCATCGTTTGGCAAATCTACTTTCGGAGGCAAAAACGAGGTTTTACGAAAACAAGGGAAAGGATAGCCTGACCTAGCCTCTACAGGCTCCTACGACGACAGCAAAAATAGTATTCTATGTCTAGATGTATATATATATATATAAGGAATTACCTTTCTATCAGTGTCAATGTTACTCAGTTGAATGCCTAGCTAACATTATAGCGAATACCATCGTCAAGATTATTGTTTCTCAGATAATATCAGGAGAGAGAAGGTATCTTTGAGGTGAACATTATATATATTCGTTTCTCTTTGCCTCTTCCTCATTCATCACCTAAAAAGACATTTTTTCGGGGGGTTTTTCCTGTATAAAATGAACCACACCACCACCCTTTTAGCAGAACAAAAGAAACGTTCATTTTCCCACCCGGAAAAAGGTATAACGAGAAATTTCTCACACCCCAAAATAATAATATTAACAATAACTAGTAACAGTACGTATATAACAAATCCTTATAAGTCTTATATAACAACCAAAGGGGGGGGGGGAATAGATTTGGATAATTTTAATTTCTACTCCTTCAATATATTTATTATCTCTCTCCCATTATTATTATTATTATTATTTTCACTATCGTCCTTTGGCTATCTATTCCCCCTTCTATCTTCTTTTCTAAATCCAGAGGACCTAGGGGAATATAGAAAGGATATTCTGTCGACCGCACCGGTACGGGGAAACGGAGGCAACTATTTTGAAAAACCAACACTGGAGGGAAATTTCCATACTTTTTGTGTGCATGTCTTGTGTGAAAGAGCCGAGCCCGATCGTCATCACTTCGAGTCTAGATTCTCAGCCTCCCTTTATCATTTAGAGACATATTTCTAAAGTAGAAACGGAAGGAAGGAAAGGAGGGAAAGAAAGAAAAGAAAGAGAGCAAGAAAGGAAAAGAAGGGGAGGGAAAAAAAACGGACTTCAGGATATTTTTTCTGTTGTGTCTGGTGTATCGGGCCGTCATTCTCGCTCTGAAACAGCGTAGGGGTTTCCCTTGCGTCGACACAACTCTAGTCTCTGCTCCTGTACAAATAATCAACCCTCGCGAGCCTTCCTCTTTCTCTTGACCTCAGCCCGAGGCTTCAAATGCCGCCCACCAACGCTTCATCAACAACATCTCCGCCGTCGGCTCCCCGGTCGCGGCTGCGTGGTTTCAGCTACTTAAGATCCACGGCCTTCACCACAGCTCCAACACAACAACGGCACCAACGGCGCCAACAGTAATACAAATAACCTGACAGCACCCGTCGCAGCAGAACAGATGTCGAACGCGAATCCAAATCTTAGCCCCCCTGCAAGCCTAGTTCACCCCGTCGTTCGACGTCCCTTTAACCAACAATAACCCGACGACGAACGGGGTGGAACATCCTCCTGGCTACCTACTGTCGGTGGTATTTCGGGACTTTCTAGGGTGCCTACCGCTCCAGCAGCGGAGTCATCTAATGCGTCAGATCACACTCACCTTCCGGGAAAGCTGCTGCGACGGTGCTCACGGTGCTCCCCTAACACGGGCAATATCGGAAGGTGCCCCTCTACCAGGTCAATCGATGCCACTTTATCCTCGAATAACGAGGCTCCAGCAATATCGCCCGGAACCGCATCGGCAGGAGCCTCAGGAGCAGCAGTGAACCAGGCCCAACAGTCTGCTGTCGATGCCCAACAGCCGCCACCCTCGATAAGATTCGTGCCACATATCGATCCAGGTCCACCAGACAATCACTAACCTTCCTCCCATGGAGAGAACCCTGCGGCACAACGATGAAGTTATTCGCGTCGGCAGGTATAGCGACCGAGATGCTGGTAACCCGTCCCCGTCGGCTTCAAATCTAAGGTTGTGTCACGCCGCCACTGCGAGTTCTGGTGTAGCAAGGGCCAGTGGTATGTGAAGGATGTTAAGAGCTCAAGCGGGACCTTCCTGAACCATATTCGACTGAGCAGCCCGGGGTTGAAAGTAAGCTTTCCCGTTATTCGATGGCGATATCATCCAGCTTGGTATAGATTTCAAAGGCGGGGAGGAGTTGATATTCAGATGCGTCAAGATCAGAGTTGAATTAAACCGGGCCTGGCAAAAGGGCCTCAATAACTTCAGTAAGTATCAGTGGAGTATATCACCTATGATCCTCTTGCATCTCCGCTTGAGGAAGCAAGAAAAGAGCCGATAACACAATGGGGATGCATGTCTTTGTCTATTTACACATAGAATATATATATATATATATATATTGCTAACGCCTCGATCATAGTATGTCTACCCACAAGAAGTTACAAAATCTGGGGAAGAATTTGAAGCCAAAAGATAGCGACACGTCTTCTACCCATACTTCCGAATGTTCAATCTGTTTAATGAATGTGGCGGTAAGAAAAGGATTTTTCTCTTCCCTCTCACACTTTTTCCCTTATTCCGTTTACTAATTTAGCTCGCCAATAGCCTTGTCAATCACTTTTCGTAGCGCCTTGCTCTCATGTATGCATTACAAGTGCGTCAGGCCGATAATCCTTAAAAGTTATCCGACCTTTCTGTGTCCGAACTGTAGAGCTGTAGCGGACCTAGAGCGCGATATTGAGGAAGATAATGCATGGCAAATGGTTGAAGATGAGCCTCCCCAACCGGCACTGCCAGTTGTGAATGCCCAATCGGACCAGGACGAAGACGGTGTCGTCGTTGTTACGTCTGCACAATCAGCAGCGGCAGCAGCAGTAGAACCCCCAACTGCCACCGCGGCGGAACCGCCCTCTCAACCTCTGGCTTCTCTTGCAATGTCTAGCGAAATTCCACCAACGATAGCTGCAAACGGGGACATCGCAGCGACTCTGAAATGACTGGCACAGGTGCTGGAAACGAAAACCTTCACGGCCCGGAACCTGAGTCTCCACCCATGTATGCAAGGAGCGCATCCTCCTTTGTTAACGAGAACAACCATCAGCAGATCATGAATGGCGCAAACGAGACTTTCGTATCACTCGATAGCAACAGCAATCATGGGACCGCCGAAAATGAATTGGAACACTCAGCGGCACCTTCATTAGCCATGTCCGCCTTGGACTTGAATCATACACCTGACCAGGGTAATAACGGCGAAGGAAGTCTTCTCGGCCCATCGCAATTGCGCCGCCACCAAAAAGAAAGCCCTTGAGGAATGGTTCCGATAGTACCCTTCGCTGAATCTCGGATTGACCGTTGCCGGCTCAAGTAGGGACGAAACAGATCCCGACCACCCTATTCACGGGGATAACGGACCATTGACGCCTAAAAATCATATCGGGCCTTTGTTCTCGATGGCCTGGGAGGTTAAATCTCGATGTGGTGGCGTATCCACTCAGTTATCAGGCGCATCCGTTACTACAACCTATTACTCGCAGACTCCTTGTTAACGAAATTAATTCTCTAATACTGGATAAATCACGATCTTTTCCCTTTCATTGACGTCTATTAATCACGACTTTTTCCGACATGATATTTCTCCTAAGCCGGCTCTAGTTTTTATCCATTATTACTTTCAACTACTTTCAGCTCGTTTTTCCTGGCATACTTTCATTCCTTTCGCAAGCATTATAATTATTCGTAACGACGTTGCTGTTTTTCCTAAAGTCTTTATCCCCAAAGTCCACATACTTTAATGTTATATATATGTTTTGCCCTTCACGGTGGAGTTATTTCATTTATCTTTCCTTTTTAAAGTATTTTGTCATATAATATATATCTAAATATTATTCTCTTGAATCTTCCTGCAAGGGTTTTCACGCTTGGACATATCACTCCTCCTGGAGTTTCCTTGGTTGTGTTTGGGATCCGCAAATCCGTCCAAAGTCTGATTCTTTTTTCTCTCTTTTTTGGGTCTTTTTTCATCCTCTTTCACTCTAGAACGAACAAAAACGTATATACTGCTACAATGCTCCAGCATACCACCATAGTGTCAATATAGTAGTACAATCATAACTTCAGCAAGCGAAATCTACTGCTGGGTGATTCACAAAAAAACAGAACACGTTACATTAACGACGGGACGTAGTGCACTTCGATGCTCTCGATGCAGCTTCTATGCATTTGTATTAGGTCTTTTCTAGATGGTGTATCACTATGTTAAATACGCCTATCGTTATGCCCTATCATAATAGCGTCGATCTCTGCGATCGTCATCACGTTCGCGTGAAGGTGTCTTGGAACGCATCGGTCTACGATCCCGATCCGTCTCTCTGTCTTTGTCCGGTCTCTATCCCGTTCCCTATCCCTGTCCCGGTCTCTATCTCTATCACGCTCTCGCTCCCAGTCTCTTTCCCTTTTCGTTCCCTCTCCCGGAGCCTCCTCTCCCTACTCCGGCTCCGCTCCCGCTCACGCTCACGGTCCCTACGATCAAGGCTCCTGTCTCTATCCCTATAGCGGTCCGGTCCCGGTCCCTCTCCCTGCTCCTTCGTGACTTCTTTCCCGCTCCCTCTCTCGCTCCCTGCTGCCGCCTCTGTCCCTATCGCCACGGTAACTGTCCGTTTCCCTAAAGTGGTCACCCGTGTAACTATCGTAGCGCCTGCCCCGGTCGTAAAATCCGTTCTCTTTCCCTTTCCCTGTCCCGCTCGCGGCTGCGTCTCGATACCGGCGATACCTATCGTCTCTATCATCATCCCGCGCCGCCGCGGCCGGCCGGTACCGTGACTCCCGATCCCTATCTTCTCGACTCCGCTCTCTGGGCCGATACCGTTCTTCTCCCCTTTCCCTCTCGTTAGGTGTGTATCTATCGATATCCGAATCTCTGCGCCGCCATTCACGGTCGCGATCACGATCACGATCACGATCACGCTCCCGGGACGAATCGTTGTCGCGTTCGCGCCGCCTTGTCTTATCCTCGGCGTCCCGTGTGCTTCCACGTTCGCGATGGCGCTCCCTATCCTGTCCTGTCTCTGTCCCGTTCTTCGCCGGCTGAGCGGTTACTGTCGTGGCGTTCCAGATGACTCTCCGCTGGCTGCTTCGACGTTTTCACGGCTGTCGGCGTCTGACGATCCCGCTTTTGCCTTCGGCGTAGACCTTGTGCAGCTGCTTCGGGCCGCGGTGCTACAGAGCTGCGGCTGCCTTCGCGCGTTGACGGAGACCGGTTATCGGAGCGGGTAACTGTAAAGTAGGTGTAGCCGATTTGGCATCTTTCGGGCTATCGAGTTTAGGTGTTGATGTTGAAATAGCAGCAGAAGCCCTTGGGTACGGCCGGCGGGGCGGCTGCTTCCGGACGATCGAGATCCATTTCAAAGTCTTTAGGTTCGCTCTTGATAGCTGCTTCCTTTGTGCTTTCAATCTCGCCTTCATCCTCAGTGCTTTCTTGTAATGGAGGCTGCGGCGGCTGCGGCAGCTCCCGTGCAGGTGTCTGCGCCGACGAAGTTGATGCAGATCGCACGTGCCTTCCTACGCGTTAAGCGTTAATTGCTGGTTTTCAATGTCCTTCTCACCCCCATCGACTTTCTTCGTGTCAAGGATCACGGGGGAGGCTCTGTTCTGATTGCGGGCTCGCCGTCATCCATCTGTATATCTCCGTCTGCGTCCTCTATTGCTGTAACCTTCTTAACCCGTTTACTTTCGCCGCGCCATCGGTTGTGCGTGGTGGCGGCGGTGCTTCCGTGCTTTCCTTCTTGACGGCCCGCTTGATCCCCGTATTCTCTTCCATTATCGTGGCCACCATGTCTTCCAGTTCTTTCCTCCGCTCCTCTAGCATGGCCTGCACCCTCTCCTCGACATCACGGTAGATGTCCTGCCGCTCTATTGCTCCCTCGATGAGCAATCTGGCTTTCGTTCGGTCGCGGGTAAGAAGCGAACTGTCGCGCGAGGTTTCGGAGGTGACGAGGTCTGTTAAGGATGTTGTAAACGACGATTTGAAGTCCTTTTCATCAATTAAAATTAGAAAAAAAAAAAAAATCAAAGGAATCCTAGAAGCACAAAAAGTAACGGAGAGGAGACCCAATGGTAATTAAATGTGTCCGGCCGCATGTCTAAGGTGCCCACTTAGCAGACTTACAGATTTATTGAATGTATCGAGATGGATTTCCGCATGTGGTCGAAGTGGCCGCGCTTCTTGAAAGCAGTCTTAAGGCTTTCGGGCGACGGCTGCGTAGGCGACTTCTGATCCGGCACGGTGGCGGCGCTAGGACCAGCACTGGTGCCGTTTGTAGAAGCCGGAGCAGCAGCCTCTCCTGCCGGCGTAGACTTTACCGTGTCTGGCATCATTGGAGGGTTGTAAGCGTCTGCAGAAACGATAGGTAGTGAGGGAAATTATCGTCTGGGTCGATTAGACCAGCAGGCCGCCTGGGGAAATCGCTGGTGTCGTGTGGAATTGCAAGTTGTCGCAGAGAGAAGTTCTTGGATGAGAAGGAGGCAAAATAATTGGGGAAAAAAAGAGCTGCACTTGCAGAAAAAACATCGGAAAGCAGAAGGAGCAGCTAGGAGGAAAAAGCAAAAAAAAAAAAAAAAAAGGAAAAAGGATAAAGGAAAAAAAAAAGACGACAAAGGAAAAACGCTAAGGGTATTCTTAAATATTGTATTATCACGTTCATACATACTATGGAATAGCTCAATTTCTCTGTTTATCTCCAGAAAATCTTTCGCAAAAGGGGCGGGGCACAATTGATCACCTTCATTTTCATAGAGGCACATAGAGCCGTCCCTTGGGCAATGAGATGCTTAGCCGGCCATATGCAATAACGCTTCGGCCGGTTAATTGCGTACATAATGCTCCTCCGCCTCTGCCGCGGGGTACAGGAACGAATGTCTTCCTCAGCAAACAGTCGCAGCAGTATCATGTTCAATCCCGCCGCAAATTTGCTACCAGGCCCAATCAAGTAGCAGGCAGAAGTGGGAGTCATGGCAATGGCAACGGTAACGGCAATGCCTCCATGGAAAGCCACTGGGGCCCACCCCTCCTTCCACGCCGACAATCGCCCTTAGTCGTTCGCGAGTTCATGCTGTCGCTAGCAGACAGCAACCTTAACAACATATGGAGGCACTTCACCAGAGTTAGCATGGCCAATTACCTTGACGACTTATCTATAATGACCTCTCCCTCCTCCTACACTCCCTTAGCCCGCGGAAGTTTTCCACAAAAGAGGCCACCGCGCGCAGCTAGGTAGCAAAATTGGCAAGAGGGGTTACTACGCAATCTCTTGGGACGATAGCGTGCAGGAATTCTGGGGAAGGATCGACGAGGTGTTGCGCTGCATGAAGCAGCGCGATCAGGCACTCAGGTCTGAGGATTACACTCACCTGCTTGAGTGCGCCAGGTGGACGCAGAAGCGGTCCTACGGCGAGAGGCTCTGGCAGGAGATGCTTGCTGCGGGAATAAAACCTACGACGTGGACGTACAACTCCTATATCGCTCTGGGGGTAGGGACCCCAAAGGATGGCCTGACCAGGCTCGTGACGGGCCAGCGTATTGCGGAACGGAGGAACGGCACTGGTAAACAAGATTGGAGATATGGAGACGAGAACCCGGACTATCTTCAATAACATGCTCGCTGATGGCCTGCAACCGTCCAATATGACCGTCGACCTTCTCATCCTTAGTAGCAGCAGGTACGGTAATATTAACGCCGTTTTCGAGTTCCTTTCGAATTTCTGGGGTATTACGTTTATGAATAGGACCACCATGCAGCCCGTGTGGATAGCGGCGCCGGCGCCGGTGCCGCCGATTGGAAAGGCCGAGGAGCGCTCTGTACGGACAACGCAGGACAAGCAGTCGCGACCAGCGCCTTCATTAAGGACCGCGCTCGACGGACCGTTCGACGTCAAATTCGTACCGACAGTAAGCGCCGGGTCTCCGCTGTACCCTTCCAGCCATTCAATACACACTGTTGTAACTGTGTTCTGCCAGAACTTCCGTTTCGACATCGCCCTACAAGCTTTCGATATCCTCTCCGAGGGATACAACCTGAAAATATTCCCGCAGACATGGACAACATTCATGCGCTGGGCGTATACCTTCGCTTCAAGAAAGTACAAGCTTTTCAACGCGAGAAGGGTGATCGAGTTGCACAGGTACATCGCCGGACGACACAAGAACCTCAACGCCGATCTCCGTATCACGGGCTGGCTGTTTCGCTCCTACGTCAAGTGCGGTAGACTCCGGAGGGCGATGAATCTGCTGAACCATGTGTACGCGACGATGAGGAAGGAGATTATTCCGAAAAATTACAAGGCGAGTGCGAAATTTAAAAGAGGGCCGAAGCGGAAGCCGCCAGTGGCCGAACCCAGGAAGAAATACTCGCTTTGCACAGGGACTTCTACGAGTACGGGGAGCTGGCCCAAGCGACGAGCTTGCTCGTCAAATGGGAAAAACTGCTAGAGACCTGGGTGCCGAGGCTTTTGAGGGCCGTCATGAGGAAGGAATTGCGCTGCAGGAAGGCTACGCAGCCGAAGAAGAGTAAAAAATGGGGTTCCAGACCGAAGCTCACGTATGTTCACAAGCAGAAGGTTTGGGCACTATTCCGCGCGAAGATCGTCAAGAGGTATGGGAAATATTTACTGCTTGACGAGAAGACCGGCTCCATCCGGCGCGTCTCTTGGAATTTCCCTAAACTCAAATTAAAACGAGGGCCTGCACGCGGTCAGGAACTAGCGTTCCTACGTAGCAAGGCTCTTTAATTTACAATCGCGGCGCTGCACAGACCTTTCTTAATAAGCATTGCGTCAATCAAAACTTATCATAGATAGGATACACGGATATTGTAAATATTTCAGAAGAACTTGATCAAATCTGTAGATTATAATAGATTCCTGTAGATACTTAATACCCTTAGTCTAAAATGCGGTTTGTTAAGTATCCCTGGATATTAGGTCACAACACGACACTTGTACTTTAACATCGGTTGGACGTATAGTGGGACCGAAAATAAGTGCGAACTTTGTGTATCGTGTTTGAATTCTCCACCCGAAGCAATCTGCTTGTTAGAATCTTCAACTTGATTCGAGGATGTAGACGTAGTAGTGGCTTGGTATTTACAACTTTTTGATATATTCATACAGTCTATGAGAAACGATTGCTAATTCAGAAAGAGAGAAACCATTTAGGCATCCTAATAACAAATTCAAGTAGGGAATGTCTTTTCTTTCGCTTTTCTCCCACTCCTTTTGCTAGGCCGTGCGTCTTTACAACTTTCCTCTTCTCATGCTCAAACCACGTCAACCAACTTCAGATCGTTGATGACCATATACCGGCTAAGCACGATCCAACCCACCGGAACCACCTCATCTGGCTCTGGTGCCCCGCCGTCATCGCATTTTGTGCGGCCCTGTAGCCATTCCACCCGCTGACGAACAGTGCTTCCTCGGTGCGCCTTCTCCTCCCCATCCTTCCTTACCGAATAGGAATCTAAGCAGCAGCGTCGTCGTCCCGTCTAGTATTCCCGCGTACTTTCTGTGCAGGGCCACGCTTGTGAGAGTGTACAGCAGGACTGGGTGTTGGTGAACCTGTTTGGAGATGAAGTGCCTCGCCCCCATCATGACGGCGACGTGGTTCGGATGCGAGGAGACACCGTCGCGGTCGAACGTAAGTAGGGTATCGACGTCAGGCTGCGCAGAGAGCGTCTTGGCGAGCAATGCGCCGACGGTAGCAGCAGGCCACTCAGTCGTCATACTGTCGGGAAGGGAAGGGTGCTCAAGGACGGTGACAGAAGTCGGATGCGACGGTATCCCCAGCCGTTCGCAGGACTTGACGAGTTCCTTCTTGCGTATCTCACCAAGGCCGTCGGCGTCACCTGTGGAAAGAAGAAGTTTGAGTCAACTAAAATTCGAGTTCGATCATCGTTTTTCCGCCAGCCAGCTAGTCCCCTTTTCTTCTTCCCCATGGCCATGTTACATATCGTCGTAGAGGAACACTAACCACTACTGAAACATATCACGCTGATCGTATTTTGTAATTCCGGCTTTGTCAGAGCCAGTATCGACGGCGCAAAGAACATAGCCTCATCATCAGGGTGAGCGATCAGCAAGCATATGTGCCGATTGTGTATCGGCTCGAGTGCCGTCCGCACGAGGTGGTATGTGTAGAGCCTGTAGGCATTCGTCGCCCAATCACGATTATAAGCATTATGAACTTTCTATCAACGTTTAACATGTAAACAACCACTCATACCCAGAACATATCTTCTTTTCATTTTCCAACAGGAACAACAAAATACGGGTGAACAAGGATAAATATGTCTTGATTCTAGGAGGATAAGGGTCAATTGCAACAAGTGACAGATCGTTCAAGTCAGTACAACCATTAAAAACGCCGAGGAAGAGAAAAAATCCCAAGGCCTCCTCCAAGTCGGTACAGGACCTTCCAGGCGGGAGAAGGCAGCAGCAGCTGGGTGAAGGAGACATGCTCCATCTGAACGTGGGAAAATGCCCGGACAGGATGAAAAATGAGAGAAATGTATCTTGTACAAGCCATGTACAAATTAGAAAGAAAAGTTGGAAGAATTTCTAGGAAAAAAAAAAAAAAAAAAAAAAAAGATAAACGTACCATATTATTGCAAGCACCAATGGGACCACTACGTAGATGATCCATTGCGACTCCGAGAACGTTACCGTCTTGGAAGAAGACGAGAGGGTGGTGGAGGAAGAATCCATAGTGTTCTTCTTCGTCTCCTGGTGCTGCTGTTTGCTCTTGGAACCGGATGATGCAGAGCTAGCAGGGTCGTCGGGAAAGGAGCTAGAGTTAGAGCTAGGACTTGAGCCAGAGCGAGGTGCGTTGTTTGATCCAGGCATGAGAATTGCGGTCTGCAACGCGGTGGCTGCTTCTCTATTTGCTGGCTGATATTATCTTGCTCTCTCCTCTGTTAATTACCGATTTGCTGACGGACCTAGCATGCGAGCTAATTAATATATATATATATATATTTTAAAAAAAAAAAAAAAATTTGAGTTTGAACCCTTTCGTTTACTTTCTACCGGGTGACGCCCTGCCCTGTCTTTTTTCTTTTTTTTTTTTCTAACTTCTTTTTTCCCTGTTTCACGGTGTCATGTGAAGATGACTATAAAAAAAGAAATGCCGCCCCTCTACTTACTATTTCTCTAGCGGAAATGAAAGTTCCGTTCCAATTAAGAGTGAAATAGAACCAGAGCTACATGTGAAGCATATAGACAAATAATGAGAATGAATATAAGTAATGGAAATTGATTGACTTAGAAATTAACTAGTTTGTTTACCGCGAACTCGAAGAATTGCGGATCTTAAGAGTTGTCTTTCTCTCTCTCTTGATTTTTTTTTTTTTTTTTTTTTTTTTTTTTGGGTCGCGATTTTGTGACGTGAGAGAAAAGTTCCAAATTGACTAAATCGATCAAAATTGACCATCAACTTTCTTCTTCCAATAAAGACCTGGAAACACCTGCGCCAAGCTGAAGGCGATATATCTTCAACCGAAGTCCACAAGCAAGAAGACGTCGTAAAGTAGACTAGACAGTCTTTCGCTAACATTTTGCGACTTTTGATATTTTGCGATTTTGAAGAACGTTACACGATCCTAGTTCGACGAGCGTTGTCTCTCGCGAAATGTCATGGGGTGCGTCTTACAGGGTGAGTTGCGAATAACACACACACACTCTCTCTCTCTTTTTTTTTTTTTTTTTAAAGCTCATATCACGCCAGACGTTCGTTGGTCATCAAGAAACATGTATGATAATCGATACGAAGGGTTTACAACGGTTCAAACCGTGCGCGATCGCAAATAGCGTATCTTTTTCCTTTCTTTCCCTCCCTGCCTCCCCGTCCTCTCCCTCTCTTTTCCTTTTTTTTCTTCTTCTCTAAAATCCTCCATCTGATAAATGGCGCCATTGAATATCAGCGAGTATCTCCAAGGTAAACTGATCATTTTGATAGAACTACCTCGTAGAACCCTGCCGTCACAAGAGCCGACTGGGAAGCTCCACATTTATGTGCGCACACCCGTGAGCATGATTGAAACACAATTTGAGCTCCTTCGCTGCTGTGGCTGACCCGTTTCTCTCTCCCTTGAAGGTCCCATACTAATTCCTTGATTTAACGGAGTTCAACTACATAGTATACAATTACTTTCGTGGGCCTGGAAACAAACTATCAAAAAATTAAAAATAAAACGATTAAACAAGTTAAAAAAAATGCGGCCTGGGTCTCCACCGCAAAGAAGCGGGGAAAGAAAAAAGCGGCATTCTCCTAAGGATATTGCATGAGGAGATGCCAGGCACACAATCACTCTACCAGGAGCTCTCTTCATGAACCATGGACAGCGAAGGACCAGACCGAGGCTTGCTTGGACCCTGCCGAGAAGTGCGGATAGTTTTTTATACATAAGTATTATTGACGTGAGGAAAACAGTATTCGGCGTCATCCTTAGCGTCATCGAAATATCTCCATCTGGTCAGCGCATCCTTTACCCTGCAAAACAAAAAGGTTTCTTATTTTCTTTCGTCCGGTGGAGAATGAACAGTGGTAGACGCCCTCTCCGTTCTTTTCTTTTTTCTTTTTTTTTTTACCTTTACTTTACTCTTTTAGGATCTTTTGCTCGGAGATTTGATAATGGGAATATAGTCGAAAAGAGGTAACGTGCACCCCACTTTCAGGCGTAAGGGTATCACGGCGAAGTCTTCCTGAACTGGTCAACCTGCCTTTCCTCGCTTACGCTTCCAACGTCTAAAAAGAGAGAGAAAATAAAGAGTAACGATAATAATCCCATTTTATACTTCCCGGTAACTAACTCCGTCAAGGAGTTATTTATCTGCTTATTTATTTATCTGGCAGAAGAGAGAGAGAAAGAGAGAGAACGTCTTTCCGCTTGCCGCAGTTTCATGTTCCTTCAACAAGGTCCTCCTGAACGGTGGAGCATGGCCAGGAGCAAAAAAGAAAAAGGCAAGTTTAAGGAAATGGAGAGCAGATTCTCAGCTTTGAAGAAAACGACCAAAAGGCCATCGCCAGATACCGGTATCGTCTGACCGAACCGGGCCAGAAGCGGCCAGGTATATGGAAAAAGAGGTGGACCCCACTGAAATCTTTTCGCTATTCGTTACATTTCTTTTCTGCAAGGGGAAAAAAAAACTTGCTTTGCCTCCGAATAAGAAAATGTTCCTGAACCGTTTTGCAGGAGAGAAAGAGAGACAGACCTTGGAAGAGAAAGTGTGGCTGACCTGGTTTCCACCATTTCCCCCATCGTCGCAATTTTCCTCTTTATTTTTAGAGCAAACGATTCATGACTCGATCGGTCTTTCATTGGTGGACGACAAACGTATCCAGTTGAGATGGCTAGCAAAAGTAGAGATTTGAACTTCGTGGGTTTTGAATCTAACGATTTTTTTTTTTTTTTTTTTTTTTTTTTTTCATATTTCACTTTCCTACCATTTGATCCGTCTGTATAACTTTCTTTTTTCTTACCATTATGATTTTTGAAACCTTCGATGACAATCATCCCAAATTCCTGGAAAGACACGGCTGTGAAAAAAAAAAAAAAAAAAAAAATCAAGAGAGATCATATCCTTCTACCTCGTATTCGAGCCCGGGCATGGAGCGTGTGAGCCAAAAGAGCCAACGAGGAACTGCGTCTCGCCGCAAAAGGGAAAGGGTAATAATTGTCGGCCTGTGGACCTTCTCAGCAATCAATCGGTATCAAAAAAGAAAGCCCAGGTTTTCCTTATTTCGTTACGTTCAAATCTAGTAAGGTGGGAGATTTGGCCCCCACTCTTCCCAATAATACATTGTTACCTTTTCCCTCAACCAACGTCCTTCGGAGATAGGTAACACATCAAAGAAAAGAGAGAGCATTATGATACTTGGTAATTCTTAGAAGTATTCGTAATTCTTGCCACGTTCAGTTTCATTCTATTTCTTACATGTTGGTTCTATTTTCTTATATATATATATGTATTTTTTTTTTTTTTTTTTTCAAAAAAAAGAAAAAAAAAAAGAAAATTTAGAGCTTAATAAAAGACTGGTGAAAATATCTCAAAATCCGAAAAAAGGTTGAGCGACGGAATACGGGTTCCCGACCTCGCCTCAGAGCGGGTCAAAGGGAGTGTGAGGTGGTCGGTGGACATTCATTACGAACTGGCGGCCGAGGTGGTTTAGGGAGAGACGCTTGCTCCGATCTTGGGAAAAAAGCGATCATACAACTTCTGTCGGTGTTTGATATTGAAAGATAGGGTGATATTGTTGTCGAACGACCGGCTTCTCCGCCATCGCAGATTCATGCTTCGATGACAACTGGAAATATGTAGGCTTAATTATCTTAAGACCCTCGACATATGCGATGCTCTTTCCGCTCGCCGCTCTCTAAGTAAAGTGGTATATTAACTAGTGCTTTGATATACCACGATTGACTTCAGGATAATTTCACAATTGCAATGAGATCACCTATCCAGATGATCTAGATAAGTTATCAAAAATATTTGAATAAGCCTTTCTCTGATCTTGTTTACTTGGGGAAACAAAAACTCCTCTAGTCTGAGATTAAGCGTCTTTTTCTCGTTTGTGATAGAGGTAATACATGGAGAAGAGCGATGCCTAAATTGAAATGAATTTACCGTGTATATTATAAATGTTGTAGAGAAGCTACTCTATATTGAGATGTCATTAAAACTGAAAGATATTGGCGGCATTTCTTGTTCGTATTAAGTTCGTCCTAATTCTAAGGAGGATATATATTTTTTGAGATCTTCGTTATCATGGACTATGAGAGTATCTATATCTTGTTGTTGGTGATCGTAGGCTTACTAGCTTCTCCACCTAAGCGGCCTCATCGATGGACAAGAATTAAGTAGTCCAAATGAGAGAGAAGAGGTTGCCTGTTGATCGTGGATTTACGCCATGTTTGTTTGATTAGTAGCAAAAGGAAGCTATCAGTCTGGATCTGTAAAACAAATATTAGTGGATACTGATAATGCATCCAAAAGCCAATATTAAAAGGCCGGAATGAACGACGCTTTGTTTGGTTAATGTATAAAGTATCCGCCATATTCTGCAACGTATACTAGCCGAAATTGTATTCAATATTGACTCGGCGATCTACCAAGATAGGATTGATCGTTATATAACTGCTATGTATTGTACAAATGGAGGTAAGGATCTGTATCTCGAAACGAACAAGTGGAGGAAACAAATGATGAGGTTCACAGTGAGAAGAATAAATTTCGTATCAAAAGTTGTTGCACAAAAACTTGAATTATTATGGTTTACAAGGGAGATCTTCGGTAGGATTGCGCAAGTAGCGCTAACTATACCGTTCTGAGTTCGCCTTCACAACCGGGCCCCGGAGGGCCGCGTGTAGTTCGACCGAAATTGAGGGACAAATTTGTTCTAGTGGTAACGCAACGCAGAACTCGTGGCAATAATTTTTCTTAGCTTATAAAACACCCGGTCCGGACCATGCCTTCAGAGTAGAGTATATTCCACGATAGTGGCGTTTAATTTCATGTTTACAATCTCGAAACTCTTGGATTTGAGTTGTTGGAAGTAATAAGATCACTTGGAAATATATATCGCTCTCCTTTTCCTGCTTGTTGTGCGATATCGCCCTGGAGCGTTTTCTCGGCTTTTTTTTATATCCTTCTCGGATTTGTGAGGATATAGTGCAGGATAGGTATAATGTATATACAACTATATATATATATATACTTTACTGGGCTAAAGGAATTGTCCAACTCTTTAAATTAATTCCAAGGTAAATTATTCATTATAAAATATTCGAGAATCATCGAAATGGAAAGAAATACTCGAGGGAGAA
Organism: Pezizomycotina sp. ARF18; assembly: GCA_002224055.1. Taxonomy (NCBI): domain Eukaryota; kingdom Fungi; phylum Ascomycota; species Pezizomycotina sp. ARF18. The sequence continues at coordinate 19,524 of AZLU01000294.1, read as the reverse complement.
ACGCGGGTAGAATGGGTGCTTCAAGTTATTAACTTCATGGGGTAATTCGTTAGAGATTTTTTTTTTTTCCGACGAGATCCTTTCGCCTGAATATTATGATTAAAGGGAAAACAACTATCAAATATTTATAACCATAAACTTGTAGACAAGATTTCGCTTGGAATTCGAAGGGGTGTTTCTTTTTTCTTTTTCTCGCGACGCGCGCTTTCAATTTCGCTGGATGTTCGGGAGATCGTTAGAAAGAAGTAGATATTCGGAAATTACACTATTGTGGAGTGATGGCCAGGATGACTTCCAAGGCAGTAACACCAACTAGTAGGGTGGGGTTTAAAACTTTGATAGATTTAAAAAAATAATAATGATAATTAAACAAATCAAAGAATAATAGTTCAATAAAACGTGGTGATTAGAAAAACGACACTATACGAATATATAAGGACAATAATAGTACGTATATATATATACATCTACCCAGAGTACGATCCAGAGAAGCCTATCAATTATCGGTTATACATTTATTAAATATTGAAATTTAGACTGGAAATGTTTATGAGGTGATACCAAGGGTAAAGTAGTAATATAATAATATAATACTAAGAGGTATTAATGCGGGGAAGGGTACGTCCGAGGGTGTATGCAGGCAAGCTCAATTTACACGCAGGTGCAACCAAGATGCAACTGCGGCACGAGATGGGATCCCAAAAAAAGAATGACTAATAAAGTTTGTGCGTTGCACTAGCGAGTATATTGCGAGGTCGATCAAACATCGCTGTTCATCACGGACAAGATTTTCGTCAAGATTGTCTCTTCCTGTAAATAGTAATTGCAGTCATCTATTTGGGAATTGATAATGATGGCTTAACTTATTCGCTTCTCTCATCTTGTCTCTAGAATTTTTCTTCTTCTTTTTCTTTTTTGTGTAGTAAGGCAGGGCCGACAAGCGAGAAGCTGGAGGACAAGAGCCACTTATCTAAGTAGGAATTATCGTATATGCATATAGTGCCATCCTGACTTTTCCTTGACATACCATTAGGCTTAACATCTCGGTAATTAACATTGTCAAGAAGAGTGAAAGAAAGAAGGGGGGGAAAGTAAAGAAGAAATGAAGGAAATGAGGCGGGAAGGAAGACAATTTACCTCGAAAACGGAACAGCAAGGCCTTCACCCGGATACTGAGCGGTAACATACCTCGGAACATCTTCCACAAATCGGAACGAAATACCTAAACGGAGTAGGCGAGATAAAGGGTCTCGCCATTCAGTGCTACCGAAATCGAAAGCTGACCCTCGTGTCCTGTTTGAAACCTCGCTTTCAAGATTACGGCTTAGGACATCTAAGCCTTGTAATGATGATAAACATGGTTCCATCCGAGATTTGGGTTAGTAAGTTTAATCACAATGGAGCCGTATTATCTGTTGTCTGGTACTCGCTCTTCCTATTACTTACCTCACTTTCTTCTTGTCTTCATTTCTCCTCCCTTCGAAGCCTTCCCTTGCCCTTTTTTTTTCCGCTTTCAGTTTCCTCTATACAATGAAAATCCACCTTTTATCAAAGTAATATATTAGAACAAACAGATCGCAAGGTAAAAAATTGTAACCCGCTGTGATATAACTCCGTTGCATGTAGACTTGAGCACAAAAACCATTCAACTGGTTTCAAAACAGTCCCTCGCGTTGCTGTTCTTTAACCATCTCTCCATTCTGCCTTGATTTCTCTCGCAAGCTCCACAAGGGTCATGCCAAGGTAGGAATTTGGATTGAGCGATTTCGCTGATGATGTGCATTAGTATCATACTATGATAGGCGTCCGCTAATGTACCCGCAAGCAAAGATATTTCCTTTCCTTTACTTTGTTTCCCCCCTCCTTTCCCTTCCAGTTGCCGGATGTAAGGGTGTGAATTCGTCATCTGAATCAATTTCGGAGCTTGATTGAAGTTTAGATCGAGGAAAAGAGCGCTTCGCGATATCATCGCAAGCGCGGGGATGTGGTTTAGCTGCATATCAAAGGTTTAAACTAGGGGACACTGCTATATCATGGCCCAAGTCGATGCGTTTCATCGATATCAAGGAACGTCTATACGACGCAAATACATCGGTGCCGTGCTGGTTAGGATTCCTTGCCATAGGATTTTTTCAGGGCCTAAGCGCGGATCCTCCTTCTAATGCCTTCATTTAGGTGGCAGGTGTCGGCAAACCTAGGTTTAATTATTTAGTTATGATAGAAGTGTACAAATTTTATGAAATGAAAGAAGAGCTTTTTTCTCTCATTCAGCAGTCAGGGTAGGTTTTGCGCCAAAATGAAAACTCTTTGCACCGTTTTTCTTTTGGTATTTTTCGATGTTGGGAAAGAATTCTGAGTTCTCCGAAAACCCGAAATCCTTTGCCGCGTTTCACTACCTGCTTTACCGTCAAATCAATTGTGTTCCTCCTCGTCCTGTGTGGGCTGTGGATCCGAGTACCGAAACGGGGCCCTTTCTTTGGCTCGGCGCTGTTCTGTTCTGGATGTACCTGAGTGGGGTACCTGCGGAATGAAGATCCAGAAAGGTTAAAAATGAGCTAAAATGAAAATCAGGTTTTTGCAGCCTCTCGTTTCCCGTTTTGGAGCCTCATTAATCGAGGGAGCGTTCAATTACCCAATCTGGAGCATTTAATGTTGTGCGGCGACTTGGCGGGCGGGGGAAAGAACCGCAATCAAAATAGTGCGCTATCGGAGCGCACGAAAGCGATATAATTTGGCGGTGGGAGAGCGCTCAGAAAGAAGTCTAGCGCCCTTCGAGAAACTGGGTTTTTGGTCGCTGGCGTGATTGAAAAAGTGTGGGGAATTGGCAAAGATATATTATTATTAAAAAAGAAAAGAAGAGAGAAAAGCTTTGAAACATCCTCAGCCAACGAATCTGTTTCAACCCCGAGCAAATCGCAAAGCCCGTTCAAACGCCCACAGCGAAAAAATGCCCCACTTCGCGTCCTGATCATCATCAAGGATCTCCAAATACCTAGTTCGACAAGTATGACTTTTAAACTTCTATTACCAAGGTATACTTAGATAGGTGCCAAGTATATTTTCCGCAAAACGTGTAGTTAAGACAAAGGAAGGGTCTCCCGCCACCGTCTTTTTCTTTCCCATCAACTCGTCTGTCCCTCGCTTCGCAAGGAGAAACACGAAAGGAAGACCCTTAAGAGCTCGTCTGATAAGGAAAACCAGTTTTCGAAGTTCATCCGCCTTTGCAGTGAGGGGTCCGGAAGTCGTAACCATCGATTTTAGTTTCAAGGATTCGAAAGAAACATTCGCATGTAAGATGCCGAGAAAAGCGAAAAATAGCATTAGGACTCTATTTGGTGATTCAAAAGCAGTTTTAGCGTTTAAAATGCCAACAGCACCGATTACCACGCCGTGGTTTTTTTTTGTAAATAACTGTGGGTTGCGAGTTGTGCATGTACCTTAACCATAACTCACCCTTCGCTACAAAATCCATTGCGAGGCAAATGTTCGGCGTGACTGAAATTTCTTGTTCATAGACTAGCAGTGATAATTGCGAAGACTCGTGTATACTAAATATATAATGGAATCGATTGAAAACTCGACAGTATAGAGGAACAGATCGAAAACATACCTCAGGGTAATAGACATAATTATAGGTTCGATCTAAAAATGGAGTATTGTTGAGATAGGTTATATAATGCAGACAGTGAGTTTTGTTCGCGGAGTAATTTCAAAGCTCCGTCTTTTTGGCTTAGAGGATTACTAGGCATCGTGGTGGTTGATTGAAAGGGTACTCTTTCATAAGCAACAACCATAAAGGATGTCTCCCTCATTTATTCTCTTCCTTTATTTTTTCGGCGAGCGTAACTTTGTGGTCGGTACGGCTCTTGCTTCTCCAAGCTTGACGAACACACCCTCCATATGATGCGGCAGTAGCCACGGCCGCATTTGAGGGAATAGGAAAAAAATTGATTATGAAGTCTTTTTGTATCTCTCTCAGCGGGCGGAACGAAAAAAAAAAAAAAAAAAAAAAAAGTATGTCCAAGGAATTCGAGAGGTAGTGTGGGGTCTGTGTATCAAATCGATGGGTCCGGTAAGCAGTGAACTATCATTGTTTCGTTCCTACTGAGCTTTGGTAAAGCTTTCAGGAACAGTTTATCTTTTTTTTTTTACCCTTTTCTGAGCAGAGGCTACGGCTGCAAAGGGTCATGATACCGTAGATTGTGGATCCGCGGCCAAATTTGCTACACTCGTGTGGTTTACGATGTGCATTCCACTTTATGAGATATCTAAAACATGCCAGGATCAAATATTGGCTCTTCTGTTCAACAGGCTTGCTTTTCCCTCCTCGTTCTTTTTCTATCCCTCTTTCTCTTTTTCTTCTTTTCTGAAATTCTTCTCACTTGTATTTGCCCCGTGTGAGAGTAAGTGGAGTCGGAAGGGTGACCTTCCACGCCAATTGTTGCCTTTCTTCAATGCCCTAAGAAAAATAGATGTTGAGCAAGAAACGGATGTGATGCGAGAGAGGACGGGGAATGCCTACTGCTGTATAAATATTTATGGCGTGCATTTGTGTCTTTTTAACGTGTAGGAACCGGTACATCTTTACGCACTTATTTAGGGCGTTTCTTTGATGTAACCAGCTTTCTATCCGATCGGGGCAGGCACCGCAAGGTACTCGGCTTTTTGGACCAAAGTGGAGAATATATAAGACATACTTCAGTAGTAAGGTAAAAGAATAGATAAAGGGGAAACAGGAAAGAAAAAAAAAAAAAGTTTTTTTTAATTAAGAAATAGAAACAGAAATAGAACAAGAATTATCTACAGTACTTGCTTGCTTGCTGGGCCTATACCCAATAAAGAAGTACTACTAAGAGGTAACTATTTAAGTACCCTGATATACTGCTGCCATTTTATTATTATATATTTTTTTTTTTTTTTTTTTTTTTTTTTTTGGTGGGGGACCCTGCGTAAATAATTGAAGTCCTTATTTATTTATTAATTTTTTTAAATTTTTTTAAATTTTTTTTTCAAATGAATATCATGTTATCATTCTACTTCCATTTTCTCGGTTACATCTTAAACAATCAACCCGTATTGGAAATGCTCTTCGCCGCGCAGCCAAAAGCTCGCCTACTTACAGTACAGTACAGGCAGACACGAGGAAGTCCAGCTCAGAACTGCCGCATTGTGCAATCAAATCTATCTTGCTAGTTTTTGTTGTTAGGGGGAGATATTTTGCTGCCGCTACAGAATCCATCCTCCATCTATCTTCTTCTATCTCACTTGCGACTTGGTGGAGTTCCCTGGAGGGCGGCGTAAAATTGACCTTAGGGTGAAGAGGTATTCCACGGGTGTTCTAGAGGTACGATGATAGTTGACTCTTCCTCCCTCAACCCCTCCCCTCGTTCTTTCCTCCCAAGGTATCGCCACGAAACTGGTCGCTTTCTTTCTAATTTTTGTTCTCAGAAGTTTGAAGCTGGCCCTCTTGACGATAAGTTGTACTTGCAAGGGCGTATTCAAAACCCTTCGCTCGCCATCAACGAGATAAGTGGATAATTCATGCCCAGACGGGTTTGCTTTGACCAACCATTGCCTCGCCCTTTTTTTTTTGAGATCACCATAAATGAATAAATAGATAAATCAACACTTCGCGGGAAGTTATTGCTGAGAAATTAAATTATACCAGATTATGATAGCCATGATCTGTTTTGTGCCTGCTCGAGAAATCTAGGCATCGTATGCTTTTGGGCGCTATTGGCTTGATGTTTGTCCTGATACGGGAGGTTCACCGCTCTACTCTCCATCCTCGGCCCAGTCAATTCACGATAGACATTGAGATAATCAAAAGGAAAGATTTCCCTCATCATTACATAATTCAGCTCAGAGGTATAGGCTTTCGCAGTGGGATACCATCGAAGGAAGTTAATTTAATAGGAAAGAGAAATATATTAACGATCGCGATGGTAGATTAGCTGCCTACCAGAACCTTTTTCGTTCGTCTTCTTCGATCCACAACTGCTGTTTTCTTTATGTTTCTTTTTTCCCCGTCTCTTTCCTCCACGTGCGAGATTAAGAAAAAGAAAAGAAGGAAAGAAAACTAGAAGTATTATAATTAATTGATCGTGGTATACGACAACGTCAGTGAATACCATCCTCTTTATTTTCTCGACGATTCGGATGATGAAGAAAATGGAAAGGTACAGATAATTCAACAAACTAAAAAAAAAAAAAAAAAAAAAAATAGGAAAGAAAAGAAAAGAAAAAGGCAACAGGGATCGAAAATATCGACTCCGAGATAAAAAGAAGAAAAAAGCAAATAGAAAAACAGGAGGAAAAAAAAACCCCAGGAACATTTACCCTCAGTGGACTGCAAATAATAAGACTATTTATATTATTATTATTATTATTATTATTATGAGGGCATTAATTATTACTGCGGTTCATGGAAAAGAAAGGGAGAAAAAAAAAAAAAAGAGAGAGAGATAAATTTGGAGTAATGGGTTTTGGATCCATTTTGGTATATATAAGGTGTATTGCGTTTCATGTGGATGCTCAGAAAAAGTTGTCGAGGGTACCAAGTGCAGGATCTACAGACACTACTTCTTCATCTTACCAAAGAGAACCTGTCTCTCCGGTTTCTGATTTCTATCGATCTCCCTCTCTCGCATTTGCACACACCCATAATATAGTCTCTTCTTTCCTTCTTTCTTATATTTCCCTCTGTTCCTCCCACATCTTTCTTCTCTTTTTTATATTATTTTATTTTATTCTAGTTATTATAATATCTAAAATTTTTGTCGTATTGCGCGTGGTTTCTTTACTCTTCTTTTCTTTATTTACAAGGACGAATAGAAAGAAAGAAAGCGACAAAGAGTCAAATACGATATATCAATTCTTTCCTATATAAAGAGGCAGGGATTTTATTATTATTTATAATATATAAGGGAAAAAGAACAAATCAGACGTCGAAAATACAGAGGAGAGAAGGGTTACCTGTTGCTCGGTCTCTATAGCTCAGGCCGAGCACCGTCACGTCGACATGGAGGAATTAGATCATAAGGAGCCGGTTCCGACCTACGAAGAGCACATACAGGCAGAACAAGAACAATTTCTGCCATCGACCGGAATGATATAATTTCGGCCTTGCAGGTTTGTATATTCTGTTTCTTTCGCAGTTATTTGTTGCATTGATTTTTTTATGGTTATATATCTTAAGTGCTTGTTACATCACTTGCCTGAGATATTTACCTTTAAACCAAAAGAAACTAACAAATTGCAAACAATTAGCTTTGCGACGGCGTGGAGAATGCTGCTTGCGTTATTGTTAATGGCAAATACACTGTTTTGTCACTCCGGAGACCTGTGAAATAAGTACGATACAAACACAATGGGTTCATTACAACCTTACCATTCGCTTCGAATAATCATTACGCCAATGGAAAGTCTTCCGAGGCTAAAGGAGGGTGCAGATGTCGACGAGGCGGCATTGGAAGCGCATGTTCAGAAGCAAGAAGAGAGGGCTGGGAAGGAAGTGCGTCTGTCCCGATTATCAGTACCACCGGTTATACATGTACGAGAGATATCCACGTCAAGCAGTTGCGGCTCATTCAAACGCACCGGAGAGTTGCAGCTCCTCTATGGTAATGGTCAACGCGAGTCTACACGAGAGGGTGGTTCCTGGGAAGGCTATCTCGAGAGTCAGCTGCCTCAGAAGAAACACCCGCACTATTTCAGGAGCTTCCGTCACATCGCCTTTATTGTCTACCGACGTTTGTTGCGGTAATATTTGCCGTGAATCTGGTGCCTTTTGCCTTTTTAATATTCAAAGGGGCCAGTGTATCAACACTAGCTACGGCAACGACTGCCAACCTTACTGCTGCTATTCTCATTCGACAGGATAACATCATCAACGCTCTCTTCATTATTGCAGGCTGTGTGCCCGAAGTTTTCCCTTGGCTATCCGAAAAAATTGCGCAAAGGTCTATCACCTTGGAGGTATTCACAGCGGTTGCGCTACATCGGCTACTTTTGGTTCGGCTTCCTCATGATCCAGGCAACCGTGGATGCGTTCCAGCCTCATCCTCGACCCCAATCGAAGAGTAGTCTCGATTGAGACTTTAGGCGTCACGTATTCCATCATGATTTTTCTTATTGGGATGCTGACCTTCGCATACCCCTCCTTGCGACAAAAATTCCACAATAAATTCGAGCAGATCCATCGTTCTCTGGTTGGTCTTGCTTGATATTATTCTGGCTCCAATGTTGTTCCTTACACGCGACCTTACCCCTCCGGAGGATCCTACGCATCAGCTTTGATTCGTTCACCAACTTTCTGGTGCCTCATTGCAATCACTTGTTCTATCATCTCCCCTTGGCTCCACCTTCGAAAGGTGAATGTGAGAGCCGTCAAGTTGTCTGACCACGCTGTCAGACTATATTTCGATTACGCGCACCCGTACCAGGATCCTTTGCAAGACTATCCGACAGACCCCTTTTTGAGTGGCACAGCTTCGCGACCATCGCGGTCCCTGGCAGGTCCGGGTTCTCTATGGTTGTTAGCAACGCCGGTGACTGGACCAGCAAGTACATTAGAGAACCGCCCAAAGAAATGTGGGTTCGCGGGGTCCCAGTCCGCGGCGTTATGAATGTCTCCACTTTTTCAACAGGGTCGTCATTGTTGCCACGGGCTCAGGTATCGGTCCATGCTTGCCAGTTCTGACGGCGGCCAAGCAAAAGAACATTCAAGTTCGCGTCTCTGGAGCGCTCGAAACCGCGGGAGACTTTTGGTAACGACATTGTCGATACAGTCCTTGAGGCAGATCTCGAGCAATCATATACAACACTAGAGTTTATGGAAAGCCTGATATGGTCAAGTTGACCTATAGGCTATACCAGGAGCACAATGCCGAAGCAGTAGTAATAATTAGCAACCCTCCGCTTACAAAGAAGGTTGGTCTATGGAATGGAGTGTCGCGGCGTGAGCTGCTACGGTGCCATATGGTAAGTCAACTCACGCCATTGTGTTATCATATAAACATGTAAAGTATGTACTAACTATAGTTGAATTATATTAGGGATTCATAAATTCGATCTTGTTTTGCTCGTCGCATATATTTTCTTCTTAAGGAGCAAGCTTTTAATATTTATTAATCATTACTCACCTTCCTTTTGTCTGGTCGAGAACTTACAATAGCTTGCCAACCATTCCTCTTTGCATTTCCACTAAAGGATTATGGCGGTTTTTTTCTGTTCTTGGGATGTTCCCCACCACCCATTTGGTATCTCGTCAATTTTTCTTTCACTACATTCTATTTGTGAATAGATAAAGCATTATTGGAGTTATTGGATAACGCATTTTATATCTTTCGGTATTTCAACCTTTCTTTCGTCACGCTCCCTTTGTTCTAGTCTCTCTCTCCGTCTATAATAATTTGTATTGCCTATTGTTTTCTTGACTTTCCTTTCTTCAACTCGAGTATTGAGTAAAAGATCATTATACCCTTAGCCTTGTTATTGCTTATACATAGTTGTTGATATGTCCTTCCTATACTAATAATTACTACCATGTAGCATGACCACCCTTTTTTGTTAATATTCATGCACTTAACACTTCCCTTCCATATCTTTCGCACGCACCGCATACGCTATAAAAAAATATGGAAAAAGGGTATCTCTTTCCTTTGTTACCTTCTTGCCGAACGATAAGACCAACCAAAAGTTAGTCTTCATATTATTGTATAGTAGTTAGTATACGCCTATATGTATGATAGTCTACGGTAACCCCAGCCTGGGCCAGTATTGATGCGAAAGAGGTTGCTTTCAATTGATTACGGATATGTTCTCTTGCAATAAAGATTATCCTTGAAACAATAAATAAAAGAAGCCAGTTCAGGGTATCTCAATTTTCTACTGGAATTTAAGAAATATCTTACTCGGTGAATGTTTCTCATTTCTATATCCTTTTTGAACAAGGTGGAGATGAAGAATACAGGCAAAAACATTTGCTCCGGTATTGTCTCCAGCACAGGACATTTGGCAAACTGGCTGCCGAGGCCCCTTTTTTATTTTTTTTTTTATTTTTTTTTATTGTTAATGCAATACATGCACGGTGCCGGGGATCCCCATGGAAGCTTTAAGGCAAAACACAACTTGGGTTCTTACGACATGCATAAGCAGATTCGTGCCGAACTAGATCAATCTGAACCCGCCCGCCTGTTCATGATCTAAAAGATCTCAGATTCTAGATATAGTCCGCGAGAAGAAGGCTATCGTCGCCCCCCCCCCGGCTCCTATTCTTTCAAACTCCCTATTGAAAGACCTTCTCCTCTTTCTATTTCCTCTCTCTTGATTCTATGATACTTGTGCCCTGTCCTGATCATTTCAGAATCTATTTCGACGTATGATATATGTAAAGGTCTAATTCTACGAATTAATCAAAATAATCTAGTATATCCAAGGTCCGAATTGATGTCGAAATTCGTCATCCTTCTCAATGACGAGTTGGTGGATTTTGGCGAGGAAGAGGATTTCCCTACAATAAATAACACGAGGCAAAAAGGCTAAGACGTTTTGCTGTATGGCTACAGCGCTTGAAGTATCAGGAATGACCCAAGACTCTAGGTATGCTCTTTCCAAAGATTCCGGATAGTCTCTTCAATAAGCTAAATCTCCCTTCATTTTTTTTTAAGACGAGAAAAAAGTGCATTAGCAGATTGGTATCATGGAATAACGGTACGCATCTCAATAGTAGAGGAAGAAAAATTCAAGGGTATCTTGCTAGCCCAATTTGGCCAAAGCTCTGGAAGCTCGCCTGGAAAAACCCAGTACCCCGCTTGAAGATGTATTTAAGAATAGCGAAGGCCGGAATTTTGTTAGCTTCGTGGATATGATTATTTGCCCTCTATATTCGTCTACGATTATGTTAACCCTAGTTAACAAGAAAATTAAGATACATTTTGATTTTGCACTAAAGTTGACTTTAACAACGGCCCAGCTTCCAACTGGGTTAATATAAGTTCACGTAGGCGCAACTAGCACGGATATACACTAAAGTTTTGAGTAGTAGCTACGTCTATCCGAAGATCCTAATAGTTTCAAAGGTAGGTGCCTTCGCCTTCATCGTTAGTGAAGGAACGGTAGGATCACCATTAATGTCAAACGAGGCCTCTTGTTTCCTAGTCTATTTTTTTTTTTTTAAACCCCAGCAAGATGGAGCAAACACGCCTTATATTTACGAACAGATTGATAAGTGACAGGCTGTAATTTCTCAAACTTGCTCAAGCTGTAGCCGAGAAATATTTACACCAACGTCTCGTAGCTCCGGTTCCAGACGATCCACAAGGCCTAGAGTTCCCGGGAGGAGACAAGATCAAACCAGGTTTACTCCAATGACTTGAATGATTATAAATATTCTACGATGATTCTATATGACGATCATGGAAGTATTAGAGAAATCAAATTGGAAATTGGAAATAAAATAAAGTAAATAAAATAAATTAGAATGAATAAATCAAAGAGGATGAAAAGTTCCAATACGCAACATATCCATCGAGACTGTCTATCATTCAAACCAAGACGGCACGGCCAAAAAAATTTTCTTTGATCGCTAGAAGTAAGGATTGCTTCAGATCAACAGAAGTACTCACGTACTCCTTCAGGAGAAAACTATCGTGGATCATTGGCGCAAACTAACCCAGACCCGGACTTGAGAAACTATGAGAGCAAAAAAAGACTGCGAGCGATACAGTGTAAGATCGCAATTTTGAAGATAGGCGATTACCGTAAAGGTGCAAAAGCCGGAGCTATCCTGCGGGATCAGGAAATGTTTCCTGTCAAAACCCATCTGCTATAGATCTAATTCGTCAAAGCGTTTAACTTATTTAGCTTTCCTGCATGTGCATGTTTTGTTTTTGAACCAAAAAAAAAAAAAAAGAAAAAAAAGGAAAGGAAAGGACCCTTTTTGGCTCTTGCCTCAGTCGCTGAAAAGAGTAGAGGAAAAATGTTTTGTACATACATATACCAAGTGGAAGAAATGTTTCTTTTGAGGCTCTCTACTACTGCTAGTAAATATGTTCGTTTGGGAAGTTTCTATCATCACTATAAACTTGTAAAGGATGGCGATATTTCCTAACGTCGAATCGCCAAAACAACAAGGCAATCCCGTAGATAGCCTTTGGGTGCTTTTTTTTTTTTTTTTCCCAAAGAGAAAATATAAAAATATGAAAAAATATTGTTCTCCATCAATTAATTATAAAGGAGAAGGGAATAAACGAGAATTACATGAGTGCAATACAGGCTGGATTCACCGAAAGGGAATGAGGCTAAGAGCAAATGAATATCATTAACCGATTCTCATGCGCAGTTTAGTTACATGGTATTTTACAATATATCACAATACCACAAACGTCTTAAATTTGAATGGATTGAAAACGGCCCAAGTCCAGACCTACAGGCATCTTCCATGAAGCTCCAGTCCGTTCAGTTCGGGGCAAGGGTGACCTGGATATATCAGGCACGTTGTATTTAAATATATACTGCACGGAATTCTATGTATGTACAACTGAACGGAGGACAAATGTAACCGAACAATCCTCAAACCCTAGACCTTGTCCACCTTTAAAAAAAAAAAAAAAAAAAAAAAAAAAGGTACCCCCTGAAGATTTTTAGTTTGCCTATTTTTATATATTGTATCTTCTAATTTTTCATTATTACTTGTTTTTTTCTTCTTCTAGTAGACATGTTCAATAATATCCTTGAGAAACATCGGTCTTGACACCTAATTACAGCTAACGTTTGAACGGTTGAAACTTCCCAAGGCTATGTTCTACCGTTGTTCCTAGACATAAACCGGGGAGACTTTTACTTCCCTCACGCCTCCCCCCCCCCCCCCCTTTTTTTTTTTTTTTTTTGTTCTTTCTCTTTCTTCCCCTTTCCCAGGTTTCGATGAAATCGATCTTCACCTTTTCGCGGCTCGGTGGTATGAATCGCGATACCCAAACGCCCGTGCAAGACCTTCAGGAGATCAAGCCCGAAAACGTTCCGTTCCGCTCATATCTGTTTCATTTCGCAAAAAATAGTACGCACAATATAGGAAAATAATGGTTTGCCAATGTTGCCACTATCAGATTGAAAAGCTAAACAATATATATAAATATAGTAGATCCTAATAGAGATCTGATGAAATAGAGATTTTTTTGCTATTTTTGTTTAGATTGAACGATAAGACAAGAAAAACACGATATATATCACGTATAAGTAAGTATCCACAGCCCTTGACATCTCGTCTATTCTGACCAACAGCGTGCTTTTGCTTTGTTTCACTTTGCAAGCTGCGGGTATTCTTTGTCCTTAGCGTGAAAGATAGCATTTTGAGGTACTACACATCGCATTCTGCTAACGAATCCGCATTTGCATAAAGCTAACTATATAGGTTTTGATATATATAAATCCTCATTCAGGGCAATCACCTGTGTGAAGAAGATATTGGCGATGATGACAGTTTTTCCCCCACTTTGTGGATAATTTATTTATAATGGGAAATTAATATACCATGAACGGAAATATTATTTCCCGGCGTGGAATCGATATATATATATGTATAATATTTTCAGTATTATATATAATTACTATCATACGAAACATACGATGTCTTAAACATTCTCGTTTTCCACGCGGCAAAATCGGGGTCGTGGAGTTTCTATATTCTTTCTATTATGATTCTTTTTTCTCCGTGTCGGGGTGTCCTTAATCTCGCGATCTCGTATTTTCTTTTCTTTTCTTTTTCTCCTTTTCTTTCTTACTTATTTCTTTCTGTATTTCTTCTTTGGAGTTTTCCGGCCGGGATGTGGTAACCTAGTTCCCTCGCGAGAAGATCAACATGTCGTGAAAAAAAAAAAAAATAAAGCAAGACTGAACAAATCGAGGGAAAATGTTTCACGGGAATTGTTCCACTGGTTGCCCCCCCCCCCCCCTTTTTTTTTTTTTTTTTTTTTTCTTTTCTTTTCTTTCTTCTATATTCGGGGATGTTTTGAAAGAAATATGATTCGCCAAGTTTCGCATAATATCCCGCGGCCGCCGGGCCTATACTGTCGCCGCTATTCTTAGGGGGACCGGAATGTTTCAATATTTATAGTATGTCATGTCCGTTGTGGCGCCCCTGTTGGACTTTGTCTATATAGCTCGAACCGCGACGCGTGGAAGGTTGTGCCGCGTTCTCGGACAATACTTAATAATACATTGTTGTATTGTTGTTATAGAGTATTAGATCCATAAGGCTAGGAACATGGCAGGACCGTCAGGGGCAAGGACAAGAACAAAAAAAAAAAAAAAAAAAAAGAGAGAGAAGGGGAAGAAGGGGGGTGGGGGTTAGTTGTTTAACAATTCCAACAGGTATTACTATTATTGTGGTTATAATTTCCCAAGTAGTGTTGCCCAGGACGAAGGAAAGCCGAGTTTGTGTGATACAAGGAAGAGTTACCTTAATTGAACTGTGATATATAGTAGTAATATATTTTCTTATATATATAATCCTGTATTATATTGTTGTTACGCCGGCGTAAGATATGCTCATCCTGAGGATCGTTGTTTATGAAACTTATCCGACGTTCAGCGAACCTGAGTCAGGATTTGATTGAAAATGACGTTTGACGTATTGACATTTTTCTTACCTACTCAGGTAAACAATAATAAACACAAAAATAAATAAGTTAAAAAAAAATGAGAACCAGATGAAGTACTGTATTCTCAGTCTCTTAGTCCCCCTTCCCTTTCGGAGTTTTTCGCGATATACGAAATAAGGAGTCTAGAATAAAATAAATAAAGTTTTCAAAAACCCAAGCGGAAAGATTTCTCCTCTCTCCCCCCACATCTCGCCTATTCCCGCTACCCCGCTACCCGCTACCCGCTCGCCCACCCGTCTCGGCAACCTTATTTGAACTAAAAAAAAAGGAAGAAAGAGAAAAAAAGAAATGAAAAAAAAAAAAACTCTCTCCCTTTACCTAATCCATTTGAATATGATTAGTGCAGTAAAAGCAAGTATCCGTATAACTCATTCATCTCTCCTCAGAAAAATAAAAATGCATGATAGGTATATCATGGCAGACCACTCTCGCTACATCTGTAGGGCAATTATCTCACATATCTACGCTGTACGCTGTACTCTATACTATGAATTTCCATCCGCCGCGCTCACGAAGGGCTTCTTTGGGCCGCCCACGAATTGCCAGCAACAACATGCAGCGCAATAGCGCCTAATAATCCACATAACGGCGTTTCGCTTACGAGTGCACCACTCATAATACATTTCTGCTTAATTACCATTATATATAAATGATTTTAACGGACAAAAAAAATCAAATAAAATAAACAGAGCGTAGAATGGGGGAACTATACGCCTAACAATGCTTATTTTGAACTCTGCGCGGTGATCTTAGCTGCAGACGCGAGGATATTAGGTGATTCCTCTTTTATGGGGTGGTAGAGTGAGTCGCTAATTGAGAAGAGGGGAAGAAAAGGGAGGGGAATTATTTATTCATTTTCTTTCTTTTCACATCACAGGTCCAAATTATTCCAAGCGTCTGTCGACAAGTCTTTTTATCTTTTTTGTCCTTTCTTGTCTTCATTCCTTTTTTTTTTTTAGGGAAGGAGGAATTGCCAATCGCTATAATATTAAAACACCTGCGTCAAACGTGGCTTGAGATTTGATAGAAATATTTCCCAGAGCCAGCAATGACGTAATGTATAGCTTATTAGGTGAAAATGTTTTAAAATATAGTCGCAAAATGCAGCCTGGAACTACACTGGGCTTATTGTCGTGTCATGTTTTGATTTTGGGGGATTTTGCGGGATAGAGCTCACGGATTTTGAGAGACATCAGTAAACCAAATATGGTGACCTTCTTTCTTTTCCTTTCTTTTTATTAATTTGGGTGGAAGAGGGGGGGGTTATTTGGAGGACTATGGCGATGATGAATGAGGTTGTCATATATCTCAAGCACCTGTACTAGTAGGATTGCCTGCTAAAACATTGCCCCCCCCCCCCCCCAAAAAAAAAAAAAAAAAAAAAAAAAAAAAAGGAAGGAGAGGGAGCTGTGTAAGGTTGACTGAAATAGTCTCCACGGTGTTAAAAGAAGAATATAGTCAAGTTCATTTTCAAGTAACGACGTCTACAATGATGCTAGTCTCGTAGACCCTCCTGTTGCGTGCAAATTTATGTCAACTGCCAGCTCTCAAGGGAAGTTTTTCTTTTCTTTTCTTTTTAGTGACAAGAGTTTCAAATAGGAAGCATTTCTGCTACTCAACATCATTATACCCTATAAAGATTCCCACAAAGCATCATTCTTCTCGCCGGAGTCAGCAACAGCCCAACCCCATGCTCTTTCCAGCTTCTCCACTATAAAGCCCCCAAGGCTTTTCTGTAGCTTCGAAAATCCCGTTTGCCAAGTTTTATCCAGAACATCAGCAGTCGTAAATGTCAAAAAGTACCTAGCCTGGTGGACTGGAAGCGTTAGCGCGTTGCCGACGATGCCGTGACAAAGCCCTGGCATTTTTCGCAGCAAGCCCTCTCGAAGATGCACTTTCTGGCCTTCTCAATTGCCGTATCGATTTTTGCTGTAAATGAGGATATAAAGTTTTCAGAGACATAAGCGAAACAACGAATCCGCAGGCGCCGTGACAGAACTGGACAAGAACGTCATCGTGAGAGCTAGTAGCAGAGCTTCGCCAGTTACCGCTATCAAGTTGTTCATCGAGCAACTTTACCAGAAGCGGTTCGAGTTGGGAGATCTTGGACGGCGTCGAAAGCGCAATCTGTAGAATAATCCCAATGGTCCCATGAACAGGCCCAAAGTACTCCTTCCCGTGCCAGATCCAAGCCCCAGCTTCTTCGTATGTCTTCATTATGCGGTCGGCTACTTCCTCCATGGTTTCCGTCAGGAGAGTTCGGATTTGCTGCCATTCAGGTTCATTAGGGAAGGCATGCCTCGCATTCCGTAATAAGTATAGGTACCCACTCCTTCCGTATAGCCATTCATCCGCTCCGTCTTCGCCGAGTAAGCTGTCTTTGTACGAGCACAAGTATTTCGCAGATTCGGCATCCTGATCGAGCATCGTGGAGAGGCATAGTTTCGCGAGGCGCTCGTTTACCACGCCGCACGAGTCCGGCGTAGGGTGGTGCTTATCCGAAGGAAGCGCGTTAGCGTACGCCCTCGCCCAGTATTGGAAATCCCTGTCGAAGATGTGAGCGTTCGGTACAGCGTCGAGAGCCTGTAGAAAAGGAGAGCGATTGACAGGCTACCATCGTAAAAACCGGATCGCCGGAATCGAGTGGTCTCATCGGGTGGGACTTCTCGAACTGTGCGGGTGACGGATAGGAGCAGCTCCTCGTGCGCTTGCTGATAGCACACTTGCGGTAGCTCGGATCGTCCGGGCTCTTGTCGTTTGGTATATATCGATCTTTTTTTGTCATATTTTTTTTTCTTTCCCTCTCGTATCCGCTTCTTTTTTATCTCATAATTCCGTAGATTCGTAAACCGGGTACAGCAAATTTGTTTTTGTTTTTTTGTTTAATGAAGTTTAAAATCCGCTTTTTAAACAAAACCGAACATACATCTATATGCTTTTTTTTTCAAGCGACGACGGAAGCTTTCACCCTAATTTTATAGCAGATAACTAATGAGGCAAAAAAGTCTAGTGGGAGCGTTTTTTTTTGTCTCGCACTCACTCTTCGCCTCGAAGAAAAAGAGAAAAAGCTGTGAACGGTGTGAAGTTATTAGGTATTGTTAATTTCTTCTGTATACCAAGTTTTTTTTTTCTTTCTCTATATGAGATTTGCAGGGACGAGAGATCTTCGTTGATCTTCGATCGTCCTTCTCTCTTTTTGCCGCAGAGTAGACAAGTGAGGATTTAACCGCCGACTATTTTTTTTTTTTTTTTTATTAAAGATTAAAACCTGTTCACCTATGTTTCCCCGCCAAGGTGTTGAGGGGACGGCGACTATATCCGCTCTTCCATTTATCGATAGAATCTTCTGTTGCCTTTGTGAACGCTAGCTCGAGTTCCCTCGGCAAGCTGTATAAAGTGGTATAATTGCCACTAGAAAAAAAAAAAAAAAAAAAAAAAACCAGAGAAGAGGATAAGATATAAAAATATGAAAGAAAAGAGTACGTAGGAGTTTACACTTGAAGCTTGATATTGAAAGAGATGGACATAGCGATGATAATGAAGTATTAAAGGGAAATTTCAAAGACCCGCTCAAGTTTACTGGTTCGCGTCGGAGATCAGATAATAATCAAAAAACCAGTGAAGTGGTCGCTGCGACACAACAGTTAACTTTTTAGTAGCAATAGTATTTTCTTTCTTTCTTTTTTTTTTTCGGGCCCGTTACGAAATTAAATTTTTCCGCAAAATCCCGATTTTTTCCCACTTTTCGTCACCTGGATATGTAAAAAGGCTATCTTCGTCCAGAATCATTTTCACTCAAGTCGAATCTTTTATGCACCGACGCCTTTCGGACACATAGAACCCCATCCTAACAAACAAGACACAATACCGAGCTTCCACGCATTCGGTTGCTTTCAAAGGGTTTGAACGAGGGCCGCTACCTCGAATGATGAGAACCCCACTAAAGTCGACACCTTTCTCAAGCTTATCGTAATTCGATTCGCTCCTGGTCGAGAATCCTTCGCTTTTCAAACCTACCATCTCGACAGCACCGTTACCATCCTCAAAAACGATATCACCACACCAGATACGGAGCTTCTCGCTACGACGGCCGCTTGCTTCAGACGAATGGCAGCATTCGGACGGCACCTTCCTGCTCCGCCGCTTCGAAGCCGCGCGTCCGAAATTATCTCCCCAAGGTGGCGCGATCGTTTTCTAACGTCGAGACCGGTATTTTTCGCAGGCAATGTCCAGAGCGCAAGTATGGCAGCTCGCTGAGCATCGGCCAGCGGCTCAAGCACCTCTCGAAGGAGTACGGGTCTCCGCTATCGCCGTCTACTTCCTCTTGTCCGTCCTCGACTTCCCCTTCTCTTCCTCGCATTCGGCTCATCGGCAAAGAGAAAATTGCCGAGCACGAGCATGCCGTCATAGACTGGTTCTGGCGCATTATGCCACAGTCGGTGCATGAGTGGAAACTCGAGCGGGCGCAGAAGCAGGCTGCCGGAGGTGGGGTCGTGGAGGAGGAGGGTGCTGTCGACGCGACGGCGAACGGCAATGGCAATGTGGGAGAAGAAGCGAGCATCTGACAGAACTAGCGCTGGCGTACGCCGTGCACAAAGCCTGATCTTTTTCCGGGTCCCCCTCACCGCAGCCGTCACTCCGAAGATCGTAAATGCCTTGCGGGCGAGAGGTTTCAGAATCGGCAAACCGCGTGGCATCCGGGACGGCGTGCAAGCTCGGTAAAGACCAGATCCAACGCCGGCGGGAGTCAAGGCCGCCCTAAAGAAGCAGCAGCAGCACATTGAGGTCCAGAGATGTAAATAAAACGATGTATAAACACCAGGTTTTTGTTGGCACTAATTAAAGGCGGGCCTAGAAGAAAAAA
>AZLU01000293.1:0-44522 GCA_002224055.1 Pezizomycotina sp. ARF18 | reverse complement strand
CGGTAATTCGGTCCTATTATAATGCCCGTGTCTGCAAGCTCAGGCTACCATGTGAATACAGAGTCTCAGGAATCGGTGCTAGCCGACGCTTTCCGGACCTCCGATCGGAGAAGAAGTATAATAGAACCCAGAAGAAGCAACCAGGATCCGAAAGCTACCCCGATCCCAGCTTTTGCTCCTAGAGACAGTCCAACGTATTTATAGAGTGCGCTACTAGTAGAAGAAGAGAGCGGAGGCGTATTGAGATTGCGTTGTATCGGCGTTGGCTGTTGGAAAGAAATCATCGGAGAAGTACCGTATAGATATACCAGCAGCGTTTGCGCCGCTGGAAGGGGGCAACATAGTGAGACAACGGAGGTCTGCCTATCTTTTGCTGCGAGTGTCACAGTAAAAGTCTTGTTGCGAAACTTTCATTCGGCTTCGTACATCTATGTTCCGATTGCCAGGGGAGATCCGTGTCCGTCTGGCAATTGAAGCCTGTCGGGCAACATGTGGCGCGTGTCTCCCAGCCCCTGTTCCAAGTCCCTTCACTCCGAGTACCCTCGCCGAACATGCTATTGTATAACCTTCAGGACAAAGTCCCGGCGAAAAATACTGCGTTTCCAATCGTAGCCACCCGGCGACAGCCGTTGAACATTCCGCCAAAGGACCCAACGGAAGATAGTAGACGGTGGACTTATCCATGACGTTGTAATAATCAGTGAGACAGGAAGCAGGTGGTGTGAACCTTGATATTAGGCGCGTCAAGACGTCCGAGTCGTTGCCACTGTCGTAGACATTACTAAGTTAGTTCAATCCACAACAAGCGAGGGAAAATTTCCTTAATGGCTAAACCAATGATACTAGATTGATCACAACCAACATGTGCGATATCGTTAGTTATAAATAAAACTTATTCGATAGTTCAATTGCAGTGTATCAATACCTAGCAGCGGGTTTTTCTAAAATTTAAGAAAGAATACTCTAGACCCTGGACCAACTGAGACTTCGGTTTTCTCATTGAACGAATACATGGGCTCGATTGGACGATTTCGTTTTTGCCTGCAAGGGGTGGCGGCGCTTACCTTCAAAAAGGCACACTTCTCTCGCTAAACGCCCGGGGATTGACCAGCATCAGTGCCGCAAAACAACAAGGCCTGGAAATCTAGGAATAGTTTTTGATTCAAGAAGAATTGCCAGCAGGCCCTTTTAACCTTCCTTTTTTTCTTTAGAAGCTCTGAGGATTAAATTTCTCCCTGAGGATACTACGAACCGTGATCGAGATAATTCGGGAGGAAATCGGTAAACATTAGTGCACATGCACGGATGGCTAATTCAAAGAACATCGGCTAATGGCTCTTCTTAAGATGATTGAACTGTAGAACTCGAAGATTTTTTTAGGCTACTAGTAAATCATTCTCTTATAAGCTATTAGCTTGACCTCGCCGTGTTCGGATCTGCTTGTTGTCCGACATAGATGAAGTGGCGCCAAAGTCTTCAACGCCTGATTGCTGAAGCCCAGCAACATCGCCTCCACTGCGCCACAACCTTGGGCAATGTGAAGTTGCAAGTGGCAAGATCTATTACACTTTAAAGAATTGCTGCTTAAACTGACCATTCGTGGTTTATTCATAACTCTAAGCTATCACCCAGGCTCTTTGTTCGCGACGACGAATATCGGTCGGCCCTAGAATAAATTTGTGCCCGTTCGCGCAAAGCGTGCAGTTGAGACATTCGAACTACAACGTCTCCATGATATGCGCTTATGGCTAAAACTCCTCATTTCCGACGACGTAATTCTTCAAGAACGAAGCGAGAACTTGTTTTGCGATGGAGAAACGAATAGAAGCTTCTTTGTTGGTGTTTTGAAAATGATCTCGATAGAATGTTCAGCATCACAAAGAAATTTTACCCAAACAATCATCTGACAATGAGAGCAAACAATCAGAGAAAACTTAGGCTCGAAACAAGAGCATCTTGAACTGCGGTCGAGTCGCTTCAAAACATCATGGTCCGTTACTCGAGCTTTAACCTCCCATGTTACACATTATGGTGTGGATGAATGAGCACAAAACCAGCAATCCTGACCCAATTCGATTCAATTCTCCTAAATCATATCTTGAATACGAAATCTGCTACTTAATATCAGGGCATTCCAGTTTTAAAGGCAAGCCGAAAACATTTCATATCGAGCAAACTCTACGAAGGAAAAAACAAAAAGACAAATAAACGAAAACGATGTGTATCAAGCGCACCATCTCGAAGCTCTCGGCCACATCGTTGACAGCAACCTCGATTGCGGCACCACAGGCTGCAGAGAAGAACAAATATGGTCAACCTACACCCACTGCGAAAACTGCCGCAAGTATCCGCACCGTACACGCTGTCCGCGCACTCCGAAGAGACAAACTTACGGATTTCGGCGCCATTCCCGCCCTTCATAAAGGGACGTACGAAGAGCGCGACGATGCGAGGATTACGCCGCGGAGAAAAGCGCATTACGCGACAGGAAGCCAGCTTCGCGTCGCGGTACTTAGGGCGCTTTAACCCCCGCTTCAATCCAAGATTACCGGGTCATGAGACATACGAAGAGAGAGCAAGGCTAAGGCCGCTTCATCGAGACTCGTCGAGACCGCGAGGTACAACAAGTCGCTCGAGATCTTAGGAAAGAAGACGAAAGGCGCAGGAAGTCTAACGAGAGGTGGTGCCGGCTACCGGAGGTGGACGCGAATTAACGCAGGTTGGAGGAAGAAATAGAACGAACAAGGAGCAGAGTTGCTGGAGGAGTACGAAAGGCTCCAAATCTGGTCGGATGTATTTCCGAAGAGTTTCAGGAAGCTTTCAAGAAGCAGACTAAAGAGAGGAAGGGGGTTATTGCGAGGTTACTAGGGCTGCCGTTGGATTGATTCTTGCCTGGACCGTCTCTGCTCACGCCTGGCCAGGAGAGTACCCCTCAGACTACGGTGTTGTTATGAGCACATGAAAGTAAGAGCGATTAGCGGCAAAGGCAGGCAAAGAAGCGGCGAAAATCGCCGCCGACAGGCATGCTCCAAGATGCTAAAGAGAAAGCAGCCCTTATAGTCGGATGGGCACATCGCAAAGGCATTCAAAAGGATCCAAGCTGCAGTTGAAATCAACTCCCGACGGTGTTCGCATTGCCAAGAAAAGATCTTTACCAAGAGATGCGATATTCTTTTCATGACCTGCCGCCAGAGGAGGAAAACCCGCCTGCTGAGGGAAAACCGCTTTTACGGTAACCGTCCGCCAGAGCCGTTTCCCAAACTACTTCAAAGCCGAAGAACTGCTACGAGGCACGTTCGATAATGGATACCGTGAACGGCCAGCTCGAAGAAGCTTAGCTTACGAACGAACCTGTAGCTGGCTCAAGGTTCCGCAGCAGCATCAAAATGGTAAGTTGCCCTCGAATCCAGATTTGTCAGCTAAACAACTTTGAAGATATAATAACGACTTTTTCTTGGGATTAGGGTTCTTAGTGGTTGGCGTCGCGTCCACTGTACTTTGACCAACCGGGAAACTCCGTACGAGTCAGCCCATCGAGGGAGAACCCGGATACCTTGCTTTCACTTTACCCCGAAAGGCTTAGATGGAAGGATGAGCTAGGCTCAGAAGATGGATTCACATGTTCTCTCGATACGTCAGGAAGTTACTCGATTTGGAGGAAATTTTACGAAGATAGGGGCACGATCGCTAGCCGCGTTAAGCTAGTTAGAAAAAACTAATAAGAAATAGAACGGAGTAATGAAATACTTATCTTTAGCATGAGTTTGTATCCTAAACAATAGCATTGAACAGGAGTTACATCGATTTAAATGAAGCATTTGTAGAACAGCCATAAGATATACGGACATTATTTTTGCTTATCAAAAGTGAGTTTATTAGTGAATCTCTAAGATCATTTTTGAAGTTGCGAAACCCGGATTCGATTCCGGCCGGGTAATGCTGCGCGAACATCGAATTCTGAACCATAAATCGGATATAACTGAAAAAAGCATTCTTGAGCAGTTTCTCAGCTGAGTGACGATATCTGAACCTCATTAATTTTCTAGATTCTTAGTGGACCTGTCTCATACCTTTTTCTTGTCCCCCTTTTCTTTCTTTTTGCCGTTTCCCAATATCTGCAAGAAAAAATAAAATGAAATAAAAAATAAAAAAAAAAACTCTCCATTTGGAAGTCGTGGTTATTAGAAAAGAAATTATCAAGAAGAAAAAGGAGCACTTAGAGATAATGGCCAGTGAAGAATAGCTCATGAACAATTTGGTTCCCGTACAAATCAGCGTCATCGGCAGTGAGATCATCGAGCTGCGAACCAATTGACGGATATTGTTCACATGCCACTTGAACTTCTCCTTGATGAGTCTCTCGATCGTCGCCTTCAGTATGGGCTTGAGTTCGTCGGCTGCACAGCCGGTTGCCCGGTTCCAAAGAGCGTAGCGGTTTTCGCTTTGGAGAACGAATTTAGGAGCGGCTCGGCGAGAATGTCGAAGACGTTCTGAACCTTCCTGATCGCGGCGGCCTCTATCTGCTGAAAAGACGTCGCAGTTGCGTCATAGATGGTGCGGGCATTCTGGTAGCGGCGAGATAAAAGACAGATCCTTTCCGGGGAAAGAGTCGCGAGCTGCGTTCGACGGACGGTTTCCAGACGTAGACAACCAGAAATCCGTTCGCGTCTGTTTGCGGAACTCCAGCCAACGAGCGAACTGGCGACTCCATCTCATGAACTTGAGTTCGTGGGTATCCAGCCCTCGGATACGTCGAACCTCATGAATGGCTGAATGGAAAAAAAAAAAAAAAGGGTTGAAAGGTATGAATCCCTCGCCGAATTTCTCATGTATATCTCGATAAAAGAAACCAACGACTAAAGAGATTATCAAACGTACGCATGAGATTTCCCTAGCACAATCTCTGCAGCAAGTAACTCCAAATACTGCTACATTATTGCTCGCCGCCTTTAGCAGATATTGCGTACTTGATTAAGTTCTTCCTGATCCCAGCCCTCTTGCGTATATCCAGGAAATAGTTTAAACATGGCATTCAAAGTTCTGGTATTGATCGACACCGCTGAACGACTCTTCCCGACTTTGTACCAGAAGATCGGGTCGACTTCCCGAATGCTTCTTGAATTCCCTGCATGAATTAGTGAAAGCGAAGAGGTCCTCAACGTATTTGACCTCGCCAGCGATTTGCTCTAGAATTTCTGTCGGAACGTGTTTCAAAGTTTCCTAGCTTCGGCGCGTTATTGTTCGTCGCCTGTACTAGGTGGTTTGATACAGCGGGCGGAGGTGCTGGCTGATTGGGGCCGGGTTCGACGCATTACTATGAGCATTCGACATCTTTCCGGTGTTCTGCTTCTAAAAATGATTCCTCGCTGTCAAGAAAACAAGTAGTTCGACGCTAGAGAAAAGAAAAGAGGAGTTATAACAGTTCAAGCTGCCCTAAATTCTGCCTTTCGTGGCCTTTGTGAAGCTGTAATCGCAGTCCTGCAGTTACGGATGATGATCAATAGATGTGCGGGGTTCCTGACGGAAAAGAAGTTTTATGCTTATGAGAAAACCTGCGTAGAAACAAAATAGTATATGATAATTGTGGGTGTTTGAGACAAGGAGCTTGGTAAACAGTCTGGAAAAGAGCTTTAAATCTTGAAGAAGCTGTTCATTCGAGATGAGTTTAGTAATCGCTGAGTCGTGGAGGTTTTGCAATGGCTTCTTGTCGTGACTTGAGAAATCGTCAGACGACGAAAGCTTGTAAGTAAATGTATCGCACTATTATGTCTTCCACTGCAAAGCGCGCTGTATTATTGAGCTAGTCGACCAACAATCGAAAACGGAGCTATTGATCTACGAATATCGATTCGTCGTTAACGCATATACTTGTTGTCGGATGTGATTCCAAGAAGATTTTTCGCATAGTTACTATCGATGTCAACTCGCGATGTTCACTTCTCTAAGGCTAAATATTTTTACCTTCTCACCATCACATCTTGTGGGTTCCTTATACCGCGTTTCAGGGTTTTGAATGTTATGTACGAGTTTCGATCACCGGCGCCGTATTCCATGCACACATCTCGAATTTCTACCTCTGCCTGATAGATACAAACTGCGCAAGGCTTTACTAATGTGATCTCATTAACTACATATAAGAAGTATCATAATACCTGACCACGGCTCGCGCTTGCTATAATTTAGAGTTGCGTAGGCTCCACAATTGTTCTTAGATTTATAGGTATCGTAAGAATTATAAACTGCCATTTCGAAAGTGCCTCCATACGTACGTGAAGTGGTCCGGCGATTGTCCTTAGAGTTACGACCCAGAGCAAAAGCCATCCATAGAACCTATCGGAAAGTCCCGAAAAAGTCTGAAGATAGTAAATATAAATAAAGACATTGTTGAAGCGTCTTAATACCCCGGCTCTTATACGCATCCATAATTTCTATGAGAGACACCGCAAATAGACTGGCTTTAATATATGGTTTATCAAGATCAATGAGCAATCGGCTCCACTAATTGAATTTGTTGCAATAACGTTAGCAATCTCGGAGTAGTTGCTGTAACTGTCGACGCTGGTTCGTTTTCAAATACCATCCCACTTTCGCAATAACGCGGTACAACACGGCCACATTAAAAGCAAATCCGATGAACAACGAGATGGAATAAAATGAACTGAGAAGATAATCAAAAGGAGAGATTGATTTTTGGTCTTCGAATACGAGGCAGTCAGTAGATGTATGCGACGTTAGAAAGTGTCACAGAAGAACTTTGAGAGATGGATGAAGCCCACAGAGCCCCGCGGTCACGGACTTTTTCATGCGTTAATTAAGATTAGATAACTTTTGATAACCGTACAAACGCGATACGTTTCCACCGTTATGGTCTCTTTTCGCAAATATTTAAACCAGGATAACTGTTACCTAATCTTCGATTAGCGGCTTCAAAAGCTGAAGTGTCTTATAGTTTTTCCCATGTGAAAATCGCATCTGTTCCTCTTTCTTATTCAGTCTAGGATAAGCTTTTGGTCTTAGTTCTTATCCGAGTTCGCCCCATACCCGTAGTTGCTTTAATTTTCCGGCCTCATTTCCACGAGTGAGTGCAAGTTAACAACGTTTTCCCCTTGAACGCATTCTAGAAATCCTTGTTTTCGCAATCCCTACTGCCAGGGAAGATGTAAGAATGGACTCGGGATAAAGATTGCATGATCAGTTGTCAGCGAGAGTCATCATATCACCTCACCTCTCAAGGTAAAATAGCAGATTGAGCCAGTAAACTAATTTGATTAACATTCTACATCTTCAAATTTTCGGGAATTAGTTGTCTTTCTTTCTTTCTTTCCTTCTTTTTTCTGGTAAAAGCGTGAACAGATGTTTATGATGAACCTATTGCAAACTACTAAGAGGTGGTGAATGAGAAAAGTTATAAATATGGCAGGCTCCTGCATTTTATATACTCGCTTTCTGTAAATGTCTAGAACCTGACTGCCTGCTAGGAAAGCAACAGTTTTGATTCTTCAACCGCAATTAAGAAAAGAAAAGTAGATTCTGCCTTCTCATTACCAACTCGAGCTCACGAGATCCTTCCCAGCTTCATCGGTTGAGCCCTTCACCGATAAAATCGCATAATATAGCCATACCAAAAAAAAAAAAAAAAAAAGCACCATGAAGCTCTCAATCATACACGCCTCTACGTTATCACTACCCTCATATCCTTCTTAGGAACCGTCCTTACGTCTTAACAGGCAAGATATTTTCGCCTACTGTGTAGCCGGATGCAAACCCCTTTTCACCTACAAGGCAGACCAGCAGACGTGCTACGACATGTGTAGGGATTTTCATTGTGCGAGACGGTTGCTGCTCGTCTTTCCACCAATTGGCCGTGCGTGGTCGATAACGGCGGCTTGCGTAGGTCGGCCAAATTCAGACGCAGGGAAATCGCGGATCCGGAAGGAGGGGAGGTTATCGAGATAGCGATAGTGTTACAGGCCACGTAGATACCGCGCAGGATATGAGTTCTGATAGAGAGCCGGTCCGACTGCCCGAACAGCTGCAGAAGTTGTAATACTATTAATAGACCGTTGAGCTACTGTTGCAAGGAACTCGCACTCGGCTACACCAGACCGACGTTTCTTCCCCAAGTTTCTTTATTTATTATGCTAGCGCAATTTGCTACCGTCAGACCGGCACAGGATATCACTACAATCCCAAGTGGGGGTGTTTAATTTATCATTACGAACTTCTTGTAGCGTATAGACTCAATATGATCCTCACTCGCGATTGAGAACAAAATCTCTTCTGGACAGAAAGTAAAATAAAATTACTTCAGCATAAAAGAAAAACGGCCCATCCAGAGAACGCCAAAGTTGCTATGAACACAATATTTTACAAAAGTCAAAAAAAAAAAAAAATAAAAAATAAAAATAAAAAAATAAAATAAAAATAAAAAATAAAAAAGCGCAAAACCATCACGACTTCACCGTATCCTCCTTCCCCTCCACCCCATTCTCCCCATCCCCATCCTGCTCACACTTCCCTCCCCTCCCCTCTTCCTCCCCCACAAATCCAAAACCAACCTTCTCCCTATCGGCAAACAAGCAACAACCTGCGGCGCCGTAATCTCCGGCGCCAAACCACGCCTGAACGGCCGCCTGCCGCGGATCCCCCGCCATCAGCACCAACCTTACAACCGTAATCAATATACACAAAAATCCCAACGAGAACATAATCTTCACGGACGTCAATGGTTTTCCTGTGGAGCGGAGAGTGGAGAGTAGGGAGAAAGGGAGGGCGTAGATTAAGAGGTCGGAGAGCACGTGGAGGAGACTGCGAATGCGAATTACGCGGTTTGTTAGAATATAAATTTGAGAAGTGCTTCGAATGATAAAGAAAGAAAAAAAAAAAAAAAAAAAACGAAGAGCTGGAGATGTATAAATATGGAAACTTACGGGAACAGAACTAGCGACTGAAGAACACTGCTGTTTCGGATCGGATGACCTGTGCAACAACATCATCAGTATACATCTCTCCAGCCTTAACAACAACAAACAACAACAACAACAATCCACTCCATAAGGATGCTTTAGAATGCATATATTAGAGCAAACCCACCAGTTCCTCGATATCGGCCAACACCACCCCAGAAACAACCCATCGCTAACAACATAACCAACCGTAACCCCCCAAATCGTCCCCTTTAACGCCAAACACAGCTTCTCCTCGACGGCGGGAACAGTCGTGTATACGTTAACAGAAAACACATTTTAACGCAGTACATCGCGACTATGTAACAGAGTATTGCGGAGAATACTATCTATTGAATAACTTCCTCCCGTTGCGTATGAAGAGCTTTTTTTTTCTTTCTTTTTTCTTCTTGATTGGGGGGGGGGGTGAATGGAAGGAACTAATTATACCAACCTTGTAATTTCGACTGCATATGCTCCCCACCTCCCCCCGCCGGCGGTTCTGATCTCTCCTCACCCCTCCTATAATCCAAAACAGCCCCAACCCTCCCCTTCGCCCCCCAAACCCCACAACGGCATCAGAAGTCAAATGCGCCGGCAGAACCACACCCACGACGCATATAAAAAGTAATCCGAAAAATACGGGGAGGCACTCCCGAAGAAGCGCTATCTACCCGTCGCGTGGAGGAGGAGGAGGAAGGAGAGGGAGAGGGTTGCGCAAAGGACGTCGATTACCTATATTATATCAGTCTGTTAGAATCTTTAATCCTTCTTGCAAAAAGATATGGGAAAAAGGGAAAAAAAAAAAAATAGTAGTGATATTTTTCATGGAGAAGGGGGGTTGGGGTTTTTCAGTAGAGGAGAACGAAGAGAAGTGAAGAAACTTACGATTCGCACCAGTGGCTGATAGCGGGGAGACGCATCTTTTACAATTTTTACTTTACACCAAGGATATACCCCCATCGCGATCTCAAAGGGAAAAAGAGGGGGGGGGGAGGGAAGAGTATTTTATACAAAATCCATACATCGACGAAACGCACGGAAAACAGCGGATAATCAGGAACCCACACTATATCGGTGACACAACTGCCCGGGGGTGTTTTTCTTCCTTAACCTCACAAATCAGTGCAAATATCCCTTCAGCGTACCCCCAACAAAGCGCCACTAACGTCTTTAAAACTTTTTACTTCTCATGATTTTTTTTGTTTAGAGAAGCTGGATGGAGAAAATACACATACTGTAAGAGATTACTACTGGCCGCGAATACTAGACAGACGAGCGCCAAAAAGGTTAAATTCTAACCGCTGGACGTTCTAAACCACCGATTTTTTATGAAACGAACGGATGTTCCGGATATCGATGTCAGCGGGATTTCTTTATCTGGTAATTCATTCCCCAAGCTGCAAGCGACATACAAGAGGTACCGTAGAAATTAGCGCAAATTTCAGATATTAAGCAACATGCTCATAGGACGAGGTCGATGATACAATAGGTCTCGTTTATCGATATTGTTCATATATTTACCAATGTAAAAAGCCTGTTGCTTACATTTATTTGAGCAGAATTGAAAAACTAAGCAACGTTGCTTGTTCAATGGGTTTGCTTATTAGATAGTAGTCGCCGGTTTCTACGGTATAGAGAGGTCCATTTTTTTTTTTTTTTTGTTTATAAAACACCAATCACAACTTCGATTGATATATAATTTCTCCTAGAAGTACAGAATAATAAAGAAAAATCAAGTGCTAATATACAATTTATTATTTCCCAAATAAAACGCCTCCCAAAAAAATCATGAAAAAGCTACGAACAAGGAACGAAGAAAGGATGGAAGTAGGAAGAACCAATGAAGGAGGAAGAAGGGCGAGCTACTTTTGCTTAAAAAGAGACTAATCGTGTTTAAAAAAAAGAAAAAAAAAAAAGACGAGATGGAAGCAGTGTAAACAAACCGTGTGAGTACAGATCTATGCTAAAGAAGTCGGAATACATTCGTTTCTTTTCTTTTTTTTTTTTTTTTTTTTTTTTTAGAGGTTGTAGTAATATTGGAGTAAGGATGGAGGTTAACGTTTGCAAGCAAAGGAGGAGGTGAGCAAAAAAGCAGCTGTTTGCAAAGTAAGAATGGTGAAGCAGGAGGAGAAAGAGCAAAATGAGGTATAGATAAAACAAAAGACGAAACAAAGCAACGTATGGCTCGCAAAAAGCGCTGAAATGCAAAAAATGTTTCATGATCCGTCATAGCAAAACAAGCGCGAAACAAAGAAAAAAAAACGCACGGAAAACGAATACTGAAGTAATGAAGAAAGGAAGAACGCAAAGCGATCGAAACAACGATAGAAAAGAAAAAATTGTTCCATAGTAATATTTAAAGACTACAATCTCCTAAACGCTGAAACGCCTCTGCTAAAAATCAAGGAGAAAAGAAAAGCAGAGGTGGTAATAAAGAAGAAGAAAGAAAAAACAAAGACAAGATGAAAAGGAAGAAAAGAACAGTTCGTATAATTCCGAATAAACCTATATTATTAATAAAAAGCCAGCAATTTTTGTTATAATGAAAAAGAAGTAGGAAAGAAAGAAATGAACATCGTGTGAAACATGTAAAGAAAAAGTAAAAAGATACAGGACCGCTTGTAAAAGAAGTAAGTAATAACATGTTCGTTTCTTTTGTTTGTTAGCATTGAAAAGAAAAACAGATCAGCCATATTTTAGCCGTTCCCAAACATGATTTTGCGTTCCTGTGTTAAGTAAAGAAATAGAAAAAAAAATTGTTGACGCGGTGAAAGAAAGGAAACCCATTTTAAGAAAACGCCAGTAGAGAAAGAAATCCATAAGGAAGAAAAAAGTAGCAGATGGAAAGAGAATGGAGTAACCACCAAGCATCCCAAACAATCAGTCTTGTTGAGGTTTGGCTTGGCTCTTCAGAAGCGGTGAGAAGACTTGACGATCTCTTCAAGGCACATCTCAGCCGTCCACCTCGCGATCTGGTCCTCCTTGACCTTTTCCATAGGCTTGCCATACTGGCGTGTGGTGGCGATGTGTCTCTTGTACCATTCACTCGCCATCCTGGAGAATGCCTGAATGACGTGGTGCGGAAGGACAGTATCCGGTTTTCTCGGCGACGGCGACGGCGACCGGTTCCACGAGGTCGGCGTAGGGTTTGATTTGTCCGGTTTTGGGGGGCCGTCAAGCTTCACTGCGTCCTTCATGGCCATGATGCCCTTGTAGACGGCTCTCCCTGCTTGATGGCGGCCTTGACCAGTTCCGACTCGGCGGCCTCCCTGGCTTCCTGAAGCTTCTGCTCGTATTCGTCGCGGTTTGCGTCGGTGTCGTCGAGGATATCGTCGTAAGACTTGCAAGGGTAGGTTTTGAAAAGCAGGCGCTCGACCATCGGCTTCCAAACATAAAGTCGGCGGGTGACGCTGTCCTGTTCAAGATGGAATGCTTCCTGGCGTTGCTTTTGAGCTTGCTATCCTGATCTATTTTGAAAGTGTGGAGACCGTCGGTATCCAACCCTGGAATGCACCTGACGGTACTGAGACCTGAAGGGTTTTTCGGTCAGTTGATGCCTCCAGGTTGCAAAGCGAAGAGGGGAGGGAGGAAATTAAAAGGGGAAGAAGTCTTACAATCGATATTGTCGTTGAGGCACGTTTTGCAAGCCTCATCTCCCTCTCCTCATACAAGACCTCGTACAGATTGGTGTCGGAGTCCTTGGAAAAGCAAAGGTAGCAGGTCATGCTCCTGCCTTCGATGCCCGCGACCTTCTTGACAAACTTGAAGTAATTAAACTTCTTGTCAAAGTCCGCCTGAAACTTCGGGTGCTTTCCCGAACGACTCTTGCCAACGCTGAACCAGAAGTGCCTGTTGTTGTTGCCGAGGACGTTGCGAGTGGTACGGCAAGTGTTGACGAACGAGATGATATCTTCAAGGTAAGGCAAATCCTTGGCGATCTGTTCGAAGATCTCGGGGGGACACCCTTGAGGCGCCCAGGTCCGCTTTGAACTTAAGAAAGCTTCCGACGTATATGGCCTTGCCAGTATGCATTGCGGTAATGATCTTCTTCTTCTGAACCTGGCTCATCCTCTTCTTATCCTTCTCCTCAGATCCACCTTCACCTCCTCCCTCTGCCTCGAGCATGGCGGCCTCCTGCTCCTTTTCGATACGTTCGATTTCCTTCAGGGCCTTTTCTTCAGCTTCCTCCCAGGCTTTGACGTACGCTTTCTCAGCGACGTCGTACTTGTCGATGTCCATTTTGGCGGAATTGATCAGGTTCGGGTCGTTCAGGTACCACGGCTTCTTTCGGGTTTCCCGGAGCTTGATTTCCATTTTAGCCGGGATTTTAGCTTTCGAGCGAAATTCGTCTTCGGGCCCTTTCGCACGGCGGACGCGCTTCCTGGGGGTACTCGTAGTAGAGGACGAGGCTTCAACTTCGGGAACCGTAACCTCGTTTGACAACGTGAGAGCTTCATCAGACGAAGCCTCAGCGCCATTGGAGAAAATCGAGGAAACCATGACTTCGTCAAGGTTCGTCAAGAGATGAACTGAGATGGAATTCAGATGAAAAAGAAAAGATCTTTCAAGATAACTCTCTGATAGTAAAAACTTTCTCGTCTCCTTTCTTTTGATTGACTCTTCTTCTCCTTGTGTTTGATTGAAGGTTTGAAGGTTTGTGGAGGGTTTCGAGAATGGGGAGGCTTGGGATATTTATAGTTCGCGCCTAGTAATCCGGTTTTAGTATGCGAAGCTCAGAAATAATTACCGAATTTACTACGTCGGCGTTGATCGGTTACGAAAATTATTTATTAAAAAAAAAAAAAAAAGTTTTTTTTTTTTTTTTTTTTTTTTTTCGCTGCTAATATTCCGCAGCGGAAAAATCACGCCAGAGACTGACGTTGCTTCTTTTGGCGGCACTGGCTGGTCACTTACTTCTGCGCGGTATCTCTAGCTCTTAAGATATTCCTTTGAGCGACTAGAGGTGAAAGGTTTCTCAGGCAAACTTCTCGGCGACAGGAACGAAGGCTTCTCAACGATCTCGCGATCTTCAAAACGTGAAGGACGAAAGAAAAAATACCTTCGAATATATATAATATTCCTTGCACCTGTTTCGATATTCTTCGAAACACTTTGACATTTCTTTGCAAAACGAAGGGAATCTTCTGCTTTAAATAAACAAGTGTACCCCAAAATCAACCTTATGAATCATCTCCATATCCTGCACAGCCTATCTCGCGATCCTTCAGCTTCGGCGTTGAATGAAATAATAAAATTAAAATATATTTAAATATTTATTGAATTATTCCGTGGCTTGTGCTGTATCGGAAAATTAGTTATTGCGCCACCCGGGCCCGGCTAATAGCACTGCCACTTGCCGGATTAGGAAAATTGACTGGATAGCAAGGCTGACTCACGCACGAACGCGTACACGTGTTCACATGACCACGATAATTAATTTAATTACCATTTTACGCCTAACAAATCTGCCTTTTTTTTTTTTTTTTTAAATTTTGCGTCACCTCCAACCTATCCCGTCTTCATCATCGATCATCGCCCGTTCCCCTTTTTAATCTCCACAGACGCCAATTCCTTTTTCACAATCTCGTCACATCTGCAAGGACGCTAAACTTCATCACATCTCCTATCACATCTCCATCGCCAATTGACCAATCAAAAGACTCTCTTCTGCTTTTACAGCATCACCGACCTTCATCTTCACCCGGATCGAAAGCCTCAATTCCTCACAACCTCCCTTCTCACCGAAAAACAATGCCCCGCAAAGCCAAAATCATCCGTGCTCCCCGCCACGGAACCCGCCCCACCGACGTCGCTGAAGACAGCTGGAACGTTATCCTCCACGCCCGTCCGACCGCCGAAACGATAAAGCTGAACGTCGAGATTACGGCGACGGAAGGGGAGAACGGATACGTTTTCTTACGTAAGTAAAAAAATCCCTTCCTTCCCTTGTTTCGATGGAGGGAAATTTTTGTTTGCCCGCCGATTTTTGGTTGGATCGGCGATTTCCGGCCCTTTTTTTTTTTTGATGATGGTGCGAGGATGGCGCAATAAAGGCGCGATGGTTGCAGGGAGACAGGCGATTCGACCAAACAAAAAAAAAAAAAGAAAGAAAAATACTAATACAAGCGAATTTTCTGCAGTGAAGGAATCGAAAACAAACCGCCTCAAAGAATCTTCGTCAGAACAAACGGACGAAGAATGGAAGTCGGTCCTACGAGCTGTTCTACTAAACGACCCCGAAGAGGAAGATAAGGTTTGGCTGGGGAAAGTTGAAGTATTCGCGAACATCAAGAATAGCAATATCGAGGTATATTTCGTTCTCCCTTCGCAACCCCGTCGCCATTTCCCTCGTTTTTTTCCCTCCCCCCCCCCCCCCCAAGAGCGTTTTTCTTTTCTTTTTTTTTTTCCATTTTTGTGTTTCGATAGATCCATGAGCTAAAACACCATCTACCAGTTCGCAATACTAGAAAACGTCAACGGCATAAAACGGCGCCTGGGCACCCTCCACATCCCCACCGGCGACGTCGAAGTAGAACTCTGGTCCTGGCTATCCTCCTCCTGCGTCGAAAAGGACGCTCTCTCCACCTCCCTCCGCGAATCCGAACTCCGCGCGTCCCACCTGCAAACCGAAAACGACCGACTAACGGCACAAATCGAATCCTTCATTTCCGCAAAAACAGAATCGGAAAAGAGATTAATACTCCGTTTTACGGAATTACTCAACGAGAAGAAGCAGAAGTTACGCGATGTAATGCGTAGTGCGAAAGTCGGCGGGGAGATTTTCGGTGTCGCGGGGGCGGATGTAGAAGAGGAGGAAAGTGAGGATGAAGAACCGAGGCAGAAATTAAAGCGGAAGGCAAGCAAGACTGCAGAAGAACTACAGTTGGAGGCGGAGAAGGAATTAAGCGAGGATAACGCGACGCCGAGCGATTCGGACGTGAGCATGACGGGGAGGGCTACGCCGGAGCACGACGACGACGAGACGACGGACGATGAAGGCGCTAGTCCTCCCCCGCCTCCTCCAAATCCAAAGGAAAAGGAAAAGCACAAGCGAAGGGCAAGAGGAGCGTTAGTCCTCCGACGCGTAAGGGTAAAGGAAAGCGAAGAGGAGCGTTAGTCCGCCGACGACGCAGGTTAAATCGGAAGAGGAATCGGAGAAGGAAGGTGGAGATGCGGATGAAGATATGCAGGAGAGCGGGACGATGGAGGCGGATACTGATGATGGGGACGATGAGCTTTAATTGATCACCTTGATCAACGTACCAACTTCTCTTTTGTCTATGGGATATTTCCTTTTGCTCTACCGGAGGTTTTGTTTATTAAATGGTTGGATCATTAGTGGATACGCATGCATTGCTTTTATAGCCTTATTGTTTATTCGAGGAGAGAAAGCCCTCACAGATGAAGGGTATTGAATTTAAATATACAACCAATTGACTACCGTGATCTTCACAACATGCAAGAAAGACCATATACAAACAGAAACCCTCCACCTCTCATCCCTACTTCACAACCCGCACAAATCCCCCTCAACAGCGGCGCAATCTCCTTCGACTCTTCTCCAAATCCCCTGCTCCCAACTCCACGTCCCCTCCACCTCAACCTCAAACTCCAACTTCTTCAACGCCAACTCTTCCTTCCCCTGCGTCTCAAACGCCCCCGCAACATCTTTACTCCTATCACTAACCCCCGCCAAGCACAACCTCTTATAATCCTCCCCCCTCTTCGCACCATTATTACAAACAATACCGATAACCTCCAACTTCCTCTCTTCACACCACTTATCCACCGCGTTAATAACTCCTGCCCGTCGCGCTGCACTATCCACTCTAATGACCGTCCAATAGACGCGATACCAAGTCGTACGCCGTTATCTTCTTCCACTCTTTGTAGTCTTTACGTAATAAATCCCTCATCGGAAAATCATCTATAGCTCCCTTCGCAGTTTTAAATTCGTCGTACAATTGATCCCTATCGACTTCCGTATTCCTCCCCATTAAATACTCTATAGCTGTAATATCGTGTTGTGTGACCTTCGATACTAAATTCGCCGTATCGATCAAGACAGGTTACCATCGCCATCGCGGATAGACTTTTATCGATGTTCTCCGGTAACGTCTCCGATAACGTCCCCCACCCTCCTTAAGATAATTCGTTACCAACGAGCAGCAACTCCCCGCCGCACTAATAATCCTCGGATCCGCATTTTTCGCATACCCCTCGTCAGCGTGGTGGTCGATTATACCGGTATACTATTATTACCGAAGCGGTCTAGTAGTTTTCCGGTGCGTGCGTTGTGGTCTACTAACACCCACGGTACTTTATCCATTACGGATGAGGATGAGGTGGTGGGGAGGTCGTCGAGGAAGAATAGGTCGGAGGCTTGGAAGTGGAATTTCGTGGCGAGGTGGAGGACTTCTGGACGGAGGTCGATTTCGTCGCGGGGGATGTTTATGAGGGGAGAAAGATGCGTTTTGGGTGTATGGGGTTGGGAGGTTGTTGGGTTTGGGGAGAAGGAGGAGATGTAGGAGAGGAGGATTGATGAGGTTATCGAGTCGAGGTCTGCGAGATGTTAGTTCTGTGTTTTATACGTGTGGATTGAAGGGGGATTGAGGAGGTCGAGAGGAGGAGGAGGAGGAGGAGAGAGGGTGTTTACCCGCGGATTCGTTCCCGGATACAATCATGACCCGATCCGGTTTGTTCTCCTTGATGGCGGAGAAGGACTGCTTCGCCGTCTGAAGGAATTGCTGGATCGTGAGCCTTAGCGTCATTTTTTTTTTTTTTTTTTTTTTTTGAATTAAATACCAATTGATCGTTTGTTTCGTGGTGGTGGTGAAGCTCAATTGCCGGATTTCGAGAAGTTTGCAAGGCAAAAAGAAGCTTTTACGGTTTTAAAGAGAAAAAATTTATGACGTCTGTAGGCGGGGGAATATTCCGTTCAGGGTTCGGGAACAAAAGGTTTCTTGGCTTGCGGTGCGGTGGATTTGATAAACTTCCGAAGCTGAAGATCACGACTTTTTACCGCAACACTGATGTTTGCGTGCAAAACAGGTTTTCCCAACTAGTATTATCGAATAATTTCAAGTAGGCCAATCGAAAGAGCAAATCAATCAGTTTCTAGCTTCGGGTTTCTTTTGCCTTGAGTAATGGTTGTTGTCGAGTTATTTACGCTAAAGTGTAGAATTTTGCATGGTGAAAAATGTGTATCTCGAGAATCTGATGTGGGGCTCCATCCCACTGGGAAATTTTTCAAAATCTCTATTTTGTGGTGTCCCATCTACCCTCCAATCGAAATTCAAATATACGAATTACAGCAGCTCACGCGCGTGAGCGATGATATGGAGATTTTATTCAGTGAACGTGACTTTAGATCCGTAGGATATTCCCAGGTTCCATTATCCCGCGCCGATACCGTTGGGAACGCTTTGGAAGAGCGTTTGACGAATAGGTGCTGTCCTAAGTACCATCATCAAACGATAAAAACTATACCGTTCGATGCGGGAGAGTGAGCTACGTTAGACGGCGTATTCTTTTCTTTCTCTTGAGGTAGTCAGAGACTGTTTGAAATACACGCAAAAGGCCAGATCATTTCCTGGAAGTTATTTTTTGGCTTTGAAACCGCAGGGTTGTTAATGGGCATTCCCGAAGCACCTAATTGACGGAATCTGAGAACATTCCGTAAGGCAGCTCACCGAGGTGCTTTTTATTGTGTTCTTGAACTTTCTATTCATTGTGGTTTAGGAATACCGAGTCTTTGAATCCGTCGAGTTCCGCACCCTGTGGCAGAGCTTTTATTCAAAACTTGAAATTACACAAAACAGTGGAGCGAACCACCTCACCACAACAATCCAAGGCCAATTCCTAATGCAGCTCACAGAGGCGGTTAAGATGCTATCAGAATTTCATTGGTGATTGTAAGTTGAGTAGCTGTTTTCAGTATGTTATATTATCAATTCGTGAGCTCAAGGTACGAGAGGTACGAGAAGGAGTTTGTTTATCTTTCCTTGAAATAAATATGGTTCAACCTACACTTTTGGAACTTGAAATTTACGGCGCTGGAAAGCGTTACGTGGGGCAGATGATCCCCTGTAGTTTTTTTTCTATTGTAGAGGTAATTCAATCCACCGCATTTCTACAACTACCAGAGATCTATGTGCCCCACTGCGGATTAAAGAGCGCATGGTCAAGTAGAATCTAGGGCAGATCAAACTATAGCTTTAGGCGGGAAAAAGATCACCCACTGAAACGAGCTCAGTCAGCTGCCATTGCAGAGTATAGTTTTGATGCTACCATGATGGTGTTGAAGCTACCCGTATAATATATGAAGAGATCGTCGGCGTAGCCTCAGTTAGCGATTTTTAATTTGAAAGTGTGAAGTTTTGGAGTAGACCAAGTCATATACCTACACGATGAAATTATACCATTCGAAGAGCTCAGTTAGCTGCATCGCAAGCTATAATTTTTATGATAAAGTCCTGGTGTTTAGGTTGCACCTTGGAGTGGGTTAAAGAGATCTTCGGGAGTGATCACTACACAATTCTTAATTTGAAGCATGAAAATTATCAGGGTGGATCAAGTGATATAACCACAGACTAAAAGTTACATGATTCGATCGAGCGCAGTAAGCTGCATTGAAAGTAGAATTTTTATGCTACCGTAATGTTGTTGGGGCCGCTCGGGTTTAAGATATTCTTGACCTCAACCGTAGTTTCGCGATTTTTAATCTCCAAAGGCGATATTATCGGGTGGACAAAGCTATAAACCACAAAAGAAAAATTACACCATTCGAACGAGCTAGTTGAAGTAGACTCAGTGCTGGATTTAATTTTAATGGTAATAGGGCTTGGGATACTCGTGAGTGCTGCCAAACGGCGGAGAGGGCGGAAGGGCCGCTGGGGGCGGTTGGCGAAAGGGGACCTTACGTGAAATGGTTTCGGGTGGATGAAAGTATATATTCACAGGATAAAAGGTATAGCTTTCAAGGAAGCTAACTTAGGTGGATTAAATGTTGCATTTGATTTTTATTGGTGATATAGCTTGGGCTACCCATTGAGAGCCACTAAATATCTGAGAAGGCGATAGATCCTCTGGAGGCGGTTGGTTGACGAAAGGCAATGTTACCTGAAAGGATTCGGGTGCATGAAAGTATAGATTCACAAGATGAAGAATATGAGATTTAAACAAGCTGGCTCAGGCGTATTCGGTGTTGCATTTACTTTTTATTGGTAATATAGTTTGGGATGCTCATTAACTGCTGTTAAATAGCTTAGAGAACGAAAGCTCGCGGCGCGAACTTTTAATAAGAACAAATCTGTACGATGAGCATTCGGGTGGACCAAAGTATAAGTTTAGAAGGTACTAACTATATGGTTAAAACAAGGTAGTTTGGGCGCATACCAGGCTATATTTTTTTCTAGTTGGTGAATATGTTTAGGCTGTTAGTTATCTATGTTAAATGGAATTAATTGGCGCCAAATGCGCGGGCAAAGGCTACCGGCTCTCAACCTCAAATATCAACCTTGGTGTAGACTGAGTCATAGCTTCTGTTGATAAAACGACATAAAGTGAAGGCCCTAGCTGGGGCGGATCAAATGCCGTGTTCCTTGTCCTCAGATGCTAGTGCTAGATCCACTCGGTCCTGCCGCTGAAGGAAGCTGTTGGCGCGTAGTAGGCGCAACGAGATATTATGAAAAGTCCGTTTTCGCGCGGATCAAGTTATAGCTCTAATCAATAAAAACCACTTCAAGTGAAGGCGCTAGCTGACGCAGATTCAATGCCACGTTTTATGTACTCAGGGATTGGTGCTAGATCCACTCGGTCCCACTTGGTGAAGGAATTGAGCGGCCGCTGTTGGCGCGCTTCTGAGCGCAAATGGAACATTACGAAAGTCCATTTTTGGGCGGATCAAGTTTTAACAATACATAACGAGAACTACACCATTAGATCAAGCCGTCCCAGGCCGATGGAACGCTGCATTTCCTATTTGTTGGTTGTGGTGTTCAAGTCATCCGACTTTTTGTGCTGAAGGGATTAACATTCAAACCTTCTCAACCAACTTTCACCACTTACGATTTTCAAAGAAAGACGATTTGCGGTAGACCAAGTAGTCTCTTGCGCTATTCCAACTACGTCTTCAAACGAGCTACGTGGGGCCGATCGAAGGCAATATCTACCTTTCATTCCGAGGGTATTAGAGCCACTCAAGTAGGCCATCGAAGAGTCGAGAAAAGTTCAATAAATTTGTGAAAATTTCAACTTCACCAACGATGATTTCGAGTGATCAAGTTGTAACACCTCATCACAAAATTATCACTCTTCAAACGAGCTCCCTGAGACCGTTCGAGTACTGTTGTTCTTTTCATTGGTGGGGTATGTTAGCCACTCGATTTCAGCGTCGAAGCGTGAGAAAAATTCAACTTTCCACAACACTCAATTTTACTCATGGCGTTTTTCGAGTGGGATCAAGTTGTAACATCACAACAAATTAACACCGTCCAAACGAGCTACGTTCAGCCATTCGAATGCCTTTGTTTCTTTTTG
Source organism: Pezizomycotina sp. ARF18 (assembly GCA_002224055.1). NCBI lineage: Eukaryota > Fungi > Ascomycota > Pezizomycotina sp. ARF18. The sequence continues at coordinate 23,034 of AZLU01000293.1, read as the reverse complement.
TTGGTGGTGGTGGTATGATAGCGACTGATTTTCGACCTTTGAAGGTTAAAAGGTTGAGAATAGTTCAACCAACATTCCTGCAACTCACAATTATTAGGGCGAGGATCGGAATGGATTAAGTTATAGCGTTATAGAATGAAAACTATATAATTAAATCGAGCTCAGTGAGCTGCACACTATTCTAAGGTTCTTACTATGGGAGGTGAAGGTAGGGTGACCCCATCTTGACTATTTTTATGTTGAGAATGTTTTAACCAATGTTTCACGATTCATAAACTTAAAAGTAAAGATTTAGATGGATATGGACCGAACCATAGAATCCTGACTTAAAACTAGACGATTCAATCGAGCTCCTGGAGCTGCATAAAATATAGACCCCAAAATTAGTCGGAGGCGATCTTCGAGTCACTCCATTTCAACCATTTGAAGTTGAGAATGGTTCAACCTATTTCGCGATTCACAACTTGACCACCATAATTTTTGAGAGGATCAAGGCATAGCCTTTCGGAATAATAGTTTAACTATTCAATCGAGCTCGCCAAGGTGCTTTCGATACTCTGTCTCACTATTAATGTATGTAATATTTGATCTACTCTGAACTGGTGGTGAAAAGGAATTAAATGGGCTTAACAGATTGATGAATTAACGAGAATATTTCAAACGAGGGGTATTCGGGCTGGATCTACCTATACCATCCTGCCTCAAGGTTGGTACTGTTTCAAAGGGCTTGCTCCAGTGCTTTGGATTCTGTGCTTACGAATCATTGGTAATCATAGTTAATCCACCTAATTCCTGCCCTCAATGAAAAACGTCGCGGTACGTTAACGTGCTTCTACCCACGTACAGATGAGAAGAAACACGAGTAGACCAAAACATACCACACAAGTAACAAAACTATAGTTTCCAATGCAGCGAAGCGAGCTGGACACAATGGTGGTGTTTTTCTATAGTTGAGCTATATGTTAAGGAGCGGAAAGTAGCTCGGGTTTAAGGTTTTTTTTTTTTTAAGACGAGAAACGAATCTTAAAGTTCAACTCCAATGCATTATATTTATATCCTCTTATCCAGGCCCAGGAGGCGCATTGAATGCTGCTAATATCGAGCTATGGTTACGTACTTGGAGAGACCCAAACAGGTTACTGTGAAGTTTTGGTTCATTGAAACAAAACCGTGAACTTAGTTATTTATTCGTTGAAATAAAACGTGCAGATTGAACCTCGACTACCTTAGCTGGACCCTTTCAGCGACACATCTTTACTCGGGAAATTGAGGTCAATCGAATGATATCAATATTAAGTTGTAGCAGTATGCTTTGAGGAGCCCTAAATTCTTTAAATTACAATCGAAACATTTTGACGAAACATTTCGACTTGACGACAAGTAATTGAGAAAATAGTGTGGGTTGAAAACCAACTACTACATGAACGCCATGTATATTCTTATTCAGCTAGATGAACTGGATCCAATGGTAATGCTTTTAAGCTCTAGTTCTGAAGTTTGGGGAACCATGAACTTGCGATGTCGAGTTTTGGTGAAAATTAGCCGAGGATACGAACAAAACGAATATCGCCTAAAACATGGTGGATCGAAAGTCAAGCGCGCAGTATAATTTCAGCGTATTCCCGTGCAGGGAGGCGAAATGCTTGTAATAACATAGTAAGGGGCTCTTGGAAGGCTACTCGAGCGATATGAAATCTCGAGATGTCAATTTCCTTGACGGTCCGTTGGCAGAATCGAACTCCGTCGACATAGCCGCTTATTAGCCTTGCCGAAGCCACCGCAACATGAGGCAAAATCAGTATTCCCTTACGTAGATCTGCTACGCGGATCGAATGGTACCAACAGATTCTTTGTTAAAGGTAGCTTAAGCACCGTCTTTCTTTCGCTAATCAACTTCTCCATGGTTCCAGGAGTCTGGTCTGAGAGATTATCAGCTTACACCTGGATCGGGTGGACCAAAATATCAACACATCAATAATGGTGCATATTCTCTGCTTCAGTAAAACGAGTCGGATGCAAAACTTTTCTCTGGTTTGATTCATTATAATTTTTGAAAAATCTTTGTAGGCCGGTTAGCTCAACCGCTTTGAAAAAATTGAGCTACCCGGGTAAAAATGAAGGAAGACGGCATTTCTGGCGAATCTATGCGCAGAGCTCTCATAAAATCTTCACGGTTTTACTCCCACGGCGAGTCTACTTAGATGGCCTACTCAGAATTACTCTACAAGGTGAGTTGGGGCTACCAGAGCCGGTTAGCTCAATTCTTTTCCAAACAGATTGAGCTAACCGGGTGGTAAAACGTTTAAGACGCCAGAAGGCACTTCGGGTGGACCTAAACTCAACCACACAGTACGAAACTGATTCATTACTACTCTCTAGGATGCAGCGCATTGGAAGCTTCGCTTGAAATCGCTGTACGAGGTAGGTTGGGTATCCTCGAATCCTAGTACCTCAATATTTTGCGTACCGATTGAGTTCGTACCGATTGAGCTCGTTCGCATAAAATGAGGGATGGAGCCTTTCGGGTGGACCTAAACTCAACTTCACTCATGAAATTTATGAATAACTACTCTTTACGGCGAGATATATTAAATCGAGTACTAGATAGCTTTAAGAGGTGGGTTGAGCATCCTTAAATTTAAATAAATAGAATCAAGTATGTAAGTAGTAACTCTTTGAGGATTGTGAGTTTAGGATTATGAAACGTGAAAAATGAGGTGGATACAAACTTACAACCGCCGGGAGAAATCCATATATTCTTGAGTGAATAGCAATACTGGACTGCGAAACAGCTATAAGGCTTCTCTGGGGTATATGTTGGGCATCATGAAAATCTTGGGGGATTATTATTATAGCTGCTTAACAGCCTTATTTCAGACGTCAAATAACTTAAATCCACAACCAACCCGCCGCACTTGATCTCATGACTATTATAGATGGCCATAGAACTGGACTTACGCTTTGCGTGATGTCCTTAGAAGCTCTTTGCTTTTCAATTTTGCGGAAGAAAAAAAAAATTTTTTTTCTTTCTTTTTTTTTTTTGGCTTTTGCTAGAAATTTCTACATCGTAGGAAAAATAATTTGAGTATCTAGCAAATTAAAAAACAGCAAAGCAAACAAACAACCTTAGCACTCGTTTTAACCCGCATTCGAACTTTTCCAAGAAAGACTTACGTATTAATTGATACAACGACAACTCAGAGCACCATTAGTAACATTTAGTTTGGATCTCAGGTCCACATCGCTCCTGCTCTCGGGTGCGGTCATATTTTCTCCTCATTCGGGTTTAGAAGAGCAAAATCCGTAAGATATCGATTTCGGGACCTAAGTAGTATCGTCTCATTCATACTATGATGCCAGTAGTGATATTCCGGCTGTTATATATGTAGAGGACATCGAGACAACCTATCAGCGATCAGCTGAAACTATTACAAGAAGATTATATCTAACAGGATTAATCGACACGACCAAGTGGGAAACCATAGTTCCGGAACTTCTAGACTGTAGTATTCGAAATCTAAGTAATAACGAACAAAGAAATCATAACTGAGCATGAGGACAAATCCTCCGCGCTGCTTATAGCATTAGTAGTATTCAGGAACATTATGGATTGGCCTCCACTGATATTTCGGTCAACCCTTCTTTTTGGCTGATGCAAACAACGGTAGTGATCCGCAGAATTGCGACATATTTGGAATGGCCCTAGAGATCACGTTGGCTAGTGTTTAAGAGAGGACGCTCGTGGTGTATAGCTCGCGTGGCTGGAGGTGCATCGCTATGAAGTGCTTTCAGCACCCTTCTCACAAGAATATTCATCGGAGACGAGATGAACTATGCGTTTACTACTTCTACAGAAGCTCGCGACGTCGGATATTTACACGCCTGAAACGACGAATGAGTACCAGATATCAAAACCTTGTGGCTTCCATTTACGTAACAGTGTCCGATGAGCTTGATCCGGTTCGATAATCCTTGCACCAGGACACGACCCGACCACCACCCATTCTAGCAGCTTCAGACCATGTATATAAGGTACCTCTCCCCGTCACCCTCTTTATGGAGCCATCTGGAATCATACAATACACATAAGCATAGCTTCACCTTATATAATAGTGACGAAGTTTTCTTTCTTTGCCATATTTCAGAAAGTAATATCCATGGAGCTTGCTACGATAATGGCAGTGTGTGTGGGAATATTGATTCTGTAATACAAACGGAACGTTATTAACGAGCGTGATCATCGCCGACCCGCTCCGTAGGATATCATTGTATTGCTAGCACGGACAATACGTTCATATCGCTTTAACGGAGGCAAGTCGTCTGGATAAGTGACCAGAAAGTTGAACACTGCATCATAATCATCCGTGTTTGCTTGACTGGCGTGCACTTCAAAAAGAACAGTATTCCAGACCCGAGAAGCTGGCCATATGACAACCAGCAAACAACACCTAAGCTCGGTAACCCAATCTCTGAGCGGTTACAGCGTGCGTGATAGCAACAGCATTGTAGATGTAGGCGCCCTCGTCATACCGATAACTAGAGGGTTTTCTTTATGTAGATTTTATCTCCCCTAATAGTTCTGAGGCTGCTGTTTGTGGTACTATTCCAAAATCCGTGCTTGGGATACCCAAGTAACCGTTTTATCGTGCGAAAGAAGCAACGAGCTGTTGTAGACTGGCGACCTCGATGCCTGGACGGATGCCACCAAAATATAATCAGTAGGACTAGTAGGAGGGAACTCTAAAGACTAGATATTACTGAATTCGTATCTATTAAACGACCTCTGAGCACCTGGAGTAAATTCGGCCGTATCATACCCTCGAGAAAGTAGTGTAAACCATGACTACTGGATCACTATTCCACCCACCACGATCGAGATACAAGCGCCGCTATGCTTTTGGAATAAAAGCAGAAAGGTTTAACGAGAGCTTCACCCGGTAATTATCGGCTGTTCCTTCCTGACGCTATAAAGACAAAATTTTCCGGTTTAGAATGTTGGAACACCGTGAAGAGGGATTGATCCTGCGTTTTGGCGTGCATATGCGTTTTGATGCTGTGCGTTTTAACGTGCATATGCGCTTTTAATACTGTGCGTTTTGACGTGCATATCGCTTTTGTGACGACGGTGCTCCGTTAATAAAGAATTTTTTAAAAAGAATTAAAAAATGTATCGCAACATTATGACGGTCAGAGTTAGCCAGTAGAACGTCTACCGGCTCATAACCTGTTGGAACACCGTGAAGAGGGATTGATCCTTGAGTTGATTGATGGAGATGATGGGGGAAAGCTCCCCTATTTATGTACAATAAGGCATATACATGATGTATGGTAATGGTGTTCCTACATAGATATTTAACACTCTAATAAGGCAAAAGTAACAAATTGCCGACTTCCGGAAGCGATTTGCTCCAGCCATAGGCAGCTCTAAAATTTCAATGTAGTGAAAAAGTAGAGGAACGATGGCAACATTGTGATTCTATTGTCAGATCGTAAGAGAGAAAGATTTAGGTCTCTAGCAAGGTCTGCGCCTTACAAGCACCTCGATCATAATCTTTAAATTGGAGATGACGGGGTGCTTCCGTACGTGCTCGCGAGCCGACACCCGACGTGATAAAATTCTTTCGAATAGTTCGCAACTTTGCCGGATATTTCTAGACCGTAGTATTTGCACACCGAGTATACCAGACAAAACACTTATAATAAATCGTCTAGGTGGAGTTCTAGGTTCGCCATAACGCTCGTAGTATCTAGCAACATCTTGTATTGTCCTCAGCTGATAAGTGTCGGTCAGCCACCGTTCCTATCCGGTACAAATAACCGAAAAATGATTCCGAGCATTGTATAGTATTATTCATGGCGCTGAGAACTCTATGATAGCGTTCCAGGACGGACGCAACCATACAGCTCGTGTAACTCAGGGCCACTACGATAGCGTTATTCCATTGAGCTTCGCAAAACATTTCCCAGATTGAGGAAATAAGCCACAGGTTAATATAACCACGGAAAAACATACTACGTCGCATATTTACACTCCAGGATGAAAATAGAGAAGGATCGGGATACGGGATATCAAAGAGACGTAACTTCCAGCGTTTTAGCATTAGATGGATACAATTCCATGCGCTCGTTATGCATGCGACATGGCATAAATTCAGAACCATGTACAATTTGACCCTGCTCGGATAACGCCAGCGTACGCAGAAACAACGACCTTGCGATACAAGCAGGAGGTCGTCTGGAAACGTGATTTTCGCCGAAAATGGTCCCTACGATATTGTTGTATTACTTAGGATGATCGATCGGTCGGGCTCAAATTCCTTCAACAGAAGTACATCGTTCCGATAAGCGACGCGACAGGTCGAACGCCGGAGCATTTAGCCATATTGACCCGTTTGGCATCTACCTTGAAGAAACAGCATTCCAAACTCAAAGAGGCGTCGAAGCCGAGCATATGGAGACCAGCGAAGAGGACGAAAGTTTGATAACCCTAGCTCTCCAAATCTGCATAGGGTACCCAGAATTAGTAACCTTGCGAAAATATACGCCGTTCGTTGATATTGTCTCAACCTCTTGGACTGGGGCATCAAGGTAGCTGTTTTATCTTGTGGAAAAAGCGGTCAGACTCGATACTGACGCGATGCCTTCGAGTGAAAATCTGGTTGGTACGGCCGCCAGCATATAAAACAGAAAGATTCCATCGAGGAACTTGTCTGCAATGCGCTGCATTTGGGAGCCTCGAAGAAGTAAAGACTTTATTCTCTCGGCCACAGTAGCAATAGAAGCCCTGCTATGCTTTAAAATACGAAATGGAAAGCTTTTGCACAAGTGTCGCCTTGTAACTTTTGGCTGTTCCTAACGCTATAAGTACAAGATTTCTTTCGTTTACAGAATATTTCAGCGCTCCCGTACGACTATAACACAAAAGGAATGAACTGGCATTCCGGGACCTACCTTGGAGCCATATTCAGCTTTAAAATTCCGATGTAGGGAGAACGAAGGACGGTGATCATAGAAGATAATACGCTAAGATGAAAATGCAAAAGAAATCACGATCACATCGAAATACCAGCACGCCGCTCACAAAAGAGTCGGGATCGTCCTATTAGAAGCATATGCAAAATCCCCCTACATTATACAGAATAAAATCGCTTCGGCCCATATATCGAGCGCTATTGGTAATAAATGGTGTTTCGCACGCCTTGTAGTCCGTGGATGTGATATCCTTTTCGGTAAGAAGAGACACACCTGATAATACGTCCACGCAAGTTCTTTCTTGAATCGATAGTACAGAGATGAATTCACCGTACGGCCACATAATGCAAAAAGACGTTTCAATCAATGGAGGTCGCATTGTACAAGTAGATATCAAAAGCTAGAAACTTTACCCGAAGAGTTGATATTCACGGTAGAATCAATATGCTGGAGGCATAGCCTTGTCAGGAGGGCAGAAAGCCGTACTATAGCGATTGATCAGCCGACACATATCGTAGAGCATAATTGTCACTTCGTCCCAGGTCCTCGCTCGCACAGCGTAAGTGGTAGCCTCGGATACAAGAGCGTGCAGCAAGATAACTTGAACACTAGCACGAGTCTCGGGTAGGTTGTATTTTGAAAATCCAGAACAGCAGGCATCACGGTGAGAAGAGAAACAAACTTCAACTCACGTCGAATGAGAAGTTGGATAATGCTTGCAGGCCATAAAAGGATCTGGAAATGATGGCCGGGTGCGTCTCTTGATACTGAACGAGCGCGAATGCGCTCGCGGGTGAGGATGAGATCACACCTAGCAATATTTTGTGGGATAAATGGATATTATCACAGTTTCGGCCAGAGTACAGCTATATTATACCAAAAATGCAGTTGACTAAAGTTCTCAAGCCGAAGGCAAGTCATAATTTTCAGGTAATTTGGAGTCGCCGCCGACACGATGCACTACAGAATCGGAAAATGTAATCTGGTACCGGAGCCTAATAGTACTTGAATGTGTTTTAAATCTAATAATCACTATCGCGCTGCAGAGTAAAATCCATAGAGATTGCTACCGTGTGATCCTTAGGCAGTATAGTAATAAATTTGCGTCGCCGCCACGAAGCGATAGCCAGATTAGAGAAGTTGTACGACATGTAGAAAGCCCGTGATTGGCACTGAAGAGCAAGCGCGGTTTAAATTTTTAGAATCGCGCTTAAAAACCTATTATACTTCTCTAGCGGGGTGAAAAGCTTGCTAAGCAATGATATACGCTCATTTACAGCTTGGAGCTATCAAAGGTAGCATAGATGAAATAAACCAACTGCTACGTACCTGGTATATCTACGTCGCGGCTCAGTGTCGCGGATATTTTGGGATATCAGACCAAGAGAACCTTTCCCAAACCTCGGTAATGGAATTAAGCCACGGGGAATCATTTCGAAACTCGCTATACGGTAGACATGTGAAATACGTAACTGCGAAAGTCATATTGCGTCAGACGTATTTTGGATTATCGCCTCGAGATGGTTAATTACATTCAAAAAGCTCACAATCCTACCTGTACTTAGCGTAGAGAAAGCTTAAGAATGAGTTGCTATATACCCACGCGAAGAGGCCAAAAATTCGTGCGGATGCTGACTCGTAGATCAAGCTGGACTACTAGAAGACAATTAGCCCACTGTATACTTCTCGTTTTCAGATTTCCCGCACATCGACGGTTGGAGTAAGCGGCGATCGTATCAATTTGTGTTTATCGGAAGCGGTACAATAAGCACGGGATCGCAGTGGAGCAACTTGAGCTCGAACGTACTGAAGATAGTGATATAACCAGTTTGTTCTAGGCCTTTGAAGCCCATTTGCTTCTTCTCCATAATTCGGAATTACTCGCGAAAAACCTGAGTAGTAAAGCGTAAGAGAGCGGGCGTAACTTATGACATTGAGTAGGCAAAATTGGAAATCAAAGAGTAACAATCATAGCTAGAGTGGTTCATAGCCTTGGTAGACAAACGCGGACTATAGATTTGAGCTCGTAGCCCGCGGATGGAGATTTTCAAACTCCATCCTTCATCCTTCATAATTCGCGATTCGAAGCATCAAGCCTTTCTGCCCCAAAATGACAAGTTGTCGTGATGAGCTGCAAAATCTGCCTAACGGTACGTAGTACCGATGAGCACAGGATACCTTAACCAGCAGTCTCCCCGGAAGTACAAATTTCTGCCATAGAATCCTCAGGGTTATTCGTGACCGGGATTCCCCGAAAACCTGCCCCCCTATAATTCTATCCTACCAAGTGAACTCGCTAATTTATAATCATTAAATCCAATGTTACTCCCGCAGAAGAGGCAGTGATTGAGCGAGAGGATCATAGCAGCGCTATTACAACGGAGAACGTAACATACTTAAACGACGGAAATTTTCTACTAATCCTCTAATATTTTATCACTGAAATAGTGAGATCAACATCCCTATTTCACACCAGAGTGCGACCGGGGCCGTCGACAATTACGGGAATCATGTTTCCTCAATCCATCAACCCCATAGCATTTGCATTGACAACGACCACCGGCGTTATATAGAGCATCCATCTCACACCGGAGTCGTCCTTAATTTTGGCTGATATCTCCTAAACTACTTTCTACGAGCTCATTCCCGACGCCATGACCACGATAGCCGTAGCTACCCGGGCATCCGCGACAAATGTACATATGTATTACTCCTTTGGAGGAGACCCGCCGTAGCGATCATGGAAAAGGAAACTCCCAGGATAAGTTACAACAGAGACTTGAAACTACGCTATGTTTCCGCCAAAGCCGCTCGCCGTAACGAAACATAATGCGATCATGGCGCTGATTAGGATCTAGTCCTTGGAGCATGGGAGAGAATACATAAAATAGGAAAGTACTTCAACGACGATTTAACGGTCGCCATAAGCTGGAGCCTAGGTGGCGGCTGATAGCCGTTTGACGAAAACAAACTTGCTACTGCACAGACAAACCATAAAAGCCCAAGCAATGGAGAAGTGAAGATAAAAGGGGTTCGGAATTTATAGCTTTATTATAGAGACCAAGCGCGAAATATCGCAAACGAAATATAACCCGCCAACCATACTTTACTCTGCAAAGCAGTCAATACCAATTGAAACCTACTTTACGATAGAAACCTTCCTAGACGCATCGATCGGGCGCTTTTGATACTATTAGAATGCAACCCGGAAAACGACTGCGCCATACCATCGGAGCTCGAATTTACTCGCAATTAAGCGAACTTTCGATAGAAGTAAGCAGGCGGGTAGTAAGGTAATCACGGGTGATTGATTCTGGTTGCCGATATTCATTGAAAAACTATATGAAGTACACGGCCAAAGCGAGCTTCATAAACAGCCATCAGAGCATTGAGCCGCTAGCTGCCTGGTTGATAACATTATTACTGCTACGTCTTATCCCCCTTACGCGGCAGGACATAGGCCCCTTCTGGTCGTAACATTCACCAATGATAGCTAAACACCGAGCATAATGCTCCTAAACTTAATCTAGAACGAGATTCGCGAATCACTAGCCGAAGGCATGTGAGCTTTCCATTCACGGTAGAAGGTACCCGAACAACTTTCGATACTAACGTCTCCCAGCTACAAGCTCAAGTATAAATTTATATTCCCACGAACATCCACCGCCAGGATGACTTAAATCCCTTGTATAAAGCTATTGTAAGAGAGCTAGCGCGATTATAATGAAATGAGAATGGATTTCTACGATAATTTGCCGTGGAACCATAGCTAAACAAAGCTCGCACGAGTCGCCCAAACATCCTTTTTGTCATAAAACTCCGAGTAGTTAAATGTTGAAAACCATCGGGGACTACTCATATCAAGTTTCGGAGTACTCATCCAGAGGATGGACCAGGATACCGATAACGAATCACGCAAAATTCGAAACTTAAAACCTCCCGATAATCAATTCATGAAGTTCACAGATCTTTCGATACTATTTACGAACCACCATCCACCCACGTTTCCGATACACCAACGGCAAAATCTCTATGACATTCATCATGACGTCTCAAGCAGAAACGTGTCGAACCATACCAATTTTGGCGCTCGGAGCCAGCTCAAGGAACACGCTTCATAGAAGCACCTAAGCCACATAAAAAAATCCACATGCAGACTAGTCCAAAGTGATACGGTCGAATGGGCGCGAGTAGTAGCATCGTACTGGAACGCCCTGCCATACTCCACAGGCTTACTACTATCCAGTCGTTATCTCCAGCGAAGTATATCGAAGTATATATCTGCGTGTATCGCGACAAATAAGCTTAATCCCGTTGTACAAGTACTAGCAATATCACTATTCCACTCATGGAGGCCCCACTATGCAACATACCAAATATCGATCACGACAATGGGTCAAATATATCCACGACCACACCATGGAATCCAGCACAACCTACGTAGCATCATCATCGCATACTCAATGATTGACTATGAAACCTGCCCGTGCCTTCGGATAACCTCGAGAGCAAGTTTTAAATTTTGGGGAGTTGTAAGACGCAGTCATCCGACGGGAAAGAGAAAAGGATGGATAATCGAGTAATTCATCTTGAATTTTATTTAACTCTGTAACCTCCCTCGTTACCCATGTAGTTAGAAAAGCAAACAATTCTTCATAGGTGCACTTTCTCCTTTGGAGTAATCCAAAACCCGATTATAATTTTCCCGGTGTTAAAATCCCCCCTAAACGATTTCCATCTTCCCTTTTCACATCGTGATAATAATAAAAAAAACTCCAATGCAGTAAAAACCGTGAATGGCAAAACAATATTTACCATATTCAAACCCATTTCAAAATCAAAAACTCCTTCCCAAGCAAGTCCCACAAGAAAAAAGAAAAAAAAAAACTCTTTCAGGAAAAATGGTCTTCAGCCTATAGAAATACAAAGGCTTCCAACATCAGACGTTAATATAATAGTAGTACACTTCGCAATTGCTGACCATTCTACGCATCGCCTTTTTTTAAAGGTGCCAAATACTGCTGCATTGTCCTCTTTGAACTGTCCAATATCAACAACCTTGGCTGAGCCTTGTACTAAGTGATCTATAAGTTGATAAAGATTCTCGCTTATTCCTGTTGTGCAAACCTGAATCAATCTCGGGTTAGCCTCGAGACAGCTCCACTCGGGGCTCCATTGCTTATATAAATCTCAGGTATGAAGTAATATTATGGCGAAAACAAGTCTCGAAGACGAGGTGATGCAAACGTAAGAGAGTGTAACGCAACTTGCTCATTACTTATATATAGCTAAAGTATGCACTGTGAGATTCTGGATTCTGGCTCTTGATTTGCTGTCCGGCCGCGGATTGATCAGTCGGTTGAATTAGCTGCATTTACCAGTTAGGTAAGTGGCACTGCTAAGTTCCCCGTCAATGCCTTGCCTTTCTGTTAATGCGGCTGTGGCGCTCGCCACCAGTATCGGTCCATCCGTCGTCTTTATCACGTCCAAAAAGCAAAGAGGTCTGCTAAATGCGAGCGCAGTCTGAATACAATCCGATTACCCGTCAATGCTTTTTCTAGCTTATGAAACTAAACACCTGGAACTGAAACCACGTTGATTCACCCCGCGTCTCCGCCTTGGGGAAAATCTATAATTATCCTTTCCTTGAAAAACACGCCTTATTGCTAATATCTGTCCTTTATTTTATTTTTTGGGATTGGCAGCTATACTATCGGAGCTCTCAAAGTAGATGATTGGATCTTTTATGTTTCCCCCCCCCTTTTTTTTTTTTTAAGCTGCAACCCGTGTAAGATTAGGCGTTTGTTGCCCCAAAGGTCCGTCTATATAGCTACATTCATTCTTTTGTGGTGCTTGTAAAAGCTTTGATAGTTAATATATACTATTCATTAACGTCCGAGACTCAAAATAAACATAGCTAAAGAACGCTGAAAGCTCTTTTTGACATTGGTCTTTAATCGGTACTTTCAACTAGACGCAAATTGCCTATCGCAACTCAAGATAGTAGTATTATACTCATACTATAAGCACTAGCTGCCCGATTCCGTTTCAAAGCTTTGTTGCGTGACAGCTACATTTCAGCGATATACCAAAGCTCGAAAAACTTCATTATCCGCTTCGGCTATGTACGTATCCATCCATCGAAGTCGGATGCTGGATAGCCATATGGGAAAACAAGGAATATCTTAACTACAGCCTTGTTCTGGATAGCATTTATATCAATCGCATATCCGGCCTTACAAGACGAAGCTTTCATAGAGCTGGGTTGAGATCTCGATATAGCCCCGCAGTTACCTTTTATGAGTATCGCGGAGCAGCTGTGGTCATCTAGATAGAGCTTGGAAGAGATGCTATGGTTTCGCACGACGAGGAGAGGGAAGTTCGAAGGTCTGGCTGTCCTTTTATAGGCGTCAATTATCACCCGTTAGTTACATATTCACTGAATTTCTTATCTCGTTTAGCTGTTCTATATATTGTTCTATGGGTGTCGTTCTCACCTACATTACTTTTACCATTCGGAAGCTTAACAATGCTATACTATAACTGTACTATATATAGATTTTAAAGCTTCCCCCCAATGCTGATCATCACGGCAGCTTTCCTGGCTCTCATGAGCTCCTGCTCCATCGTTGCTTCCATGGCTCTTCCGCGTCCTGGGTTGCATCAGCACGACAAAGACATTTCTTCGTCCCCGCACGGAGGGCGCGACAAAGGCAAAAGCGGCACTGGAAATCATCCTCAGCAACCAATAAAACACGGTGCACCCCAGCGTTTCTTCGAGATCCCGCTACATCAGCTTTCCCTTGAACACTTTCCGCGGAAGCGTGTAAAGCCAGTCTCCTCCCAGGCTCACAACAAGAAGCCAGTTAATGAAGCTCACGGTTCCCAGAATCCCAAGAATGCCGCTGTACATACGCCTAAGACGTCAACCGGAAAACCTTCAACCGCCGGAAAAGCTCACAGCACTGCCCACTCTAAGAGGAACCCCGAGCACTACGAGATCGCAGTCGTAGACATCCTCAAGCAAAACACCTTTTTCCTCGCGGGAATCAAGATCGGCAACTCAAACCAGGTGTTCAAAATGACGGTAGACACCGGCAGCTCCGTCACCTTCGTTCATTCTACCAAAATGTCTCCCCGCGACAAAGAACGTTTGAACGCTTACTACAGCGACCGCGCTTAGTACGATTTCGGCAACCGTTATCCCGGGCGCGACGCCGGCGAAGGTTTTGCTTGGAAGAGTCAATTTCAGACTTTTGAGCTTGAAGGACCCACGGCAACGGATATCTTCACCGTCGACGGGCTGACCCTCCGCGCTATACTTTCGGCTGCGTGGAGAAGTGGACGGCGCTGGAGGGGAATAAGAAGTTTTTCGAAGATCCTGAAGACGGTATCCTGGCCCTTGGAATTACGCCCCGGGCGGGGAGCGCAGGCGGTCATCGTTCAGGGCAGAGTTCAAACGCCGCGAACGATGAAGCTAGGATCGATACTATAGTGGAACGAGCTCGGGCCTCGAACTTGATAGATCGGCCCGTCTACACGGTAGATTTCTACCGGCACGATGACGCGCGTGGCCGAAAACCGAAGCTCACGATAGGAAAGTGCGCTTGCGAAGAGCCCGGTCAGCCTGCTTCAGAATGGATATCGGTAACAGCCTCGAACACCAATGGATTTAACCACTGGCTCCTCAACTTCGATCCTAACGCCGAAGCCCATGTTCGGCCGGAAGCCCCACCTGCTCCAAATCCCATACTCGGTAATTTAGACACGGGAGCTCCGTTCATCTATTCCAGCGACCCAGAGTCGTAAACGGATACTACAAAAAGCTTTCGGACATGGGGATAACCGTTCGAAACAGCCAACTTGACTTTTTCAAGGAGACTGTCTTCTGGCTCTGCACGGATCACGAGCTACCGCCCTTTAGTTTCAAACTCGGAGGGAAATTGGTCACCATTCCGGGTAGTCAGATGATCCACAGCAGAGGCTACCCGACGGCAAGTACTACCCAACCCGGGATCCGTGCCCAAAGAAATATGTTTCGGTTCTCTGCAGCCCGAGCGCGCCACTCTAGATACTCCAGAAGCTCGAAGCTCGCCCGCGGTCATCGGCGTACCGTTCTTCCTTTCCCACACGGCTTGCTTCGACGAAGGCCGGACCACGTCCCCGCCGGAGAAGCCGAAGGTCACCTGGTGCAGGAAAGATGCATCTACCGCCCCGAAGACCGTATACCCGCCTACTGTCTTTCTCGGAACGGATCCCGAAATGCAACACTGGACGACGAACACGGCGGGAGGAGGTTCGTGGCCATCCCCGAGTAATAATAACACCGTTACTGGGTACCCGAAGAATCTGGGTCTAGTTCTCCTGCGGCATCTCAAGCATCTAGCCGCTTGAGTGAGTGGCCGGACACGGACACGGAGGAGGTTCGGAGTGAAGGGCATGAATTCAGCTCTGGGGATAACGGCTCGTCTCAAGACAACCAATCCTCTGGATCTGGCTCCGGATCCGGATCCGGATCCGAATGACGATTCTGAAGTTGGCGTCTGGTCCGGGTAAAGTTTAGCAACCACTCCCGCGCTCTCGAAGAGGACTTTCAACGGGTATTCTACGGGTAAAATCGCGGGAAAAGTGCTAGCGCTACCTAGAATTCCATACAGTATTTCTAAGCGTGGGGTTTATTATAAATATACAGGTTGCTTATGCCGGATCTAAAATTTAGCTTCATTTCATCTCTCTTTTTTTTTCTCTCGCTCGTTTCTCTCGTTTCATTCATACTTGCGTATGTTAATGTTTTCATATTTTCGTATTTTTCACCCGTGTCATTTTTCCGCCCATGGTTTCCTTTATATTTCTTTCAGCGTTGGTGTTTATATTCACCTTTGTCCGCACATCTGTATTCACATCTGTATTTCAAGTCGGAATTCAGACAAGCACCCGGGTTTCATGCTTAGAGACTTATCCGGGTTTTCCTTCCCCGTTCACACTTTGTATCCATGCTCAGATTTTCCGATATTCAACTTTAGTTTTCTTATTCATTACAATTCCCGGTTCAATGCTTTTAATCCTCCAATGAATACTTAAGTATTACATGTGCTTATGGACAGCAAAAAGAATAGCGGACTATCAACCTCGTTAAAATTTCAGGGAAGCGTAAGGAGCCTTTACTGCTCACATACGGTTCGAAAATTGAATCATCTAACGCATAAGCAAGACCCGTTTCTTTCGAGAATATATGGTAGCTAGAACGGCTGTTCGTGGGGGCTGCTACACTTGTTTAGTATCGGCAGGTACATGTTGACCGCGTACGAGCACAGTCGTATCTAGTGCTACAACGATACCGCCTCAGCGAGTTATGGGCCGAACATCAGGAGTTGCTGGGTTATTTCAACGTAAACCAAGGCGCTCAATGTACAAAACTAGTGCAATGCGGCTGGCCGTACCGGTCTATTCTTTGCTATTCTGATTCTTATGAATGTTTACATAGAAAGACGGTACCTATAAGAGGCTATCTAAACACGTCCATGCTATGAAAGCAAAAGAGAGAAAGCAAGAAATATAAAAATACCAAGACAGCGGCAGAGTAAGCGACGCCAAATTCCCGCCGTAGTATCTGGCAACAGGCATGCACCTAGCTAGAAAAGCAAACGATACTGCGTGAAAAAACGTATTCTTTGCCTTTTCAATTTAATTACCCATTACAATCTTTCCTGTGCCAAAAACCGCTTAACCCTTTTCCTCCTCTTTGTGATGTGTGATGATCAAAAAATTCTAATGCAATGAAAACCGTGAATCGCAAAACAATGTTTACCCTATTCAACCTCCCCCCAAAAGTCAAAAAACTCCATCCCAAGTTCACCTCAAACTCCTCCAAAATCAAAATGCAAAAACACCATCATACCCAAATCAAACCATAGCCATAACCCTCAAAAGCGCCAAAAGCGCATCATAACCAGCCCACTCCTTCAAAACCATCCCTCACCTTTAACAACCCTCCCAACGTAAAAGCAATCGCTCCAGCTAACCCTCCATCCTCCGGTCTCGTAACATTAACCTTCGGCCCGAACGAATCCACAAACCAGCTTCCCTCCCATTCCTCTCATGTACCGCATGTAAAATCACCGAGACAGCCATAATCAACACCGCAATAATCGCTCCCGCGATCGCGATAGCCCGTACAGCGCTCCACCTTACGTGACTCCCCTGCTTTTCAGCGGAAATCGGTTTACGCCAAAAGTCCGCCCATGAGACACGGCATAGCAGAAGGTTACGGCAGACGTACGCGCATGTGATAACGGTGAACAGCCACGTGCACCCGATTATGACAACGGCGTTTTCGAACCCGTGGAGCTCCATGTACGGAAATTGCTGCTTGTAGTAGTCGTCGTCGGGGTTCGTATAGCCGATATTCCCTTCTAGCGTCGTCTGGAGGGTCCTGTAGCGCGGGTAGCGGGCGCCGCAGCCAACTTGCTTCCAGTGGGGTATGTTGCGGGACAATCCTTTAGAAATTGCGGGCAGTAGCCGCCACGTATACCCGTTGCGGCGTAGCGGTCCATGGTGAAGACGGTGCTGATGACGAACGCGGCAGACGCAAGGATGAGGTTTATCAGGAAGGCCAGGGTGAAGAATTGAGGAATGTAGCCGTTGGATAGCGCCATCTGGATGGAGACCATAAGGACGAAGAGAACGGACGGGGAAGGGTAGGGTCCTTGGAACTCGAGGGGTTTGGTGCAGCAGTAGACCATAACGGCGAGGGCGAGGAAGGTGCGCCAGGTGAGGATGATCAAAGCCAGGGAGGCACGCCAGAAGATCTTCTTGTTCCTGACGCGGTCTTCGTTTGAGTTCGGAGTCGGCGTTTCGGGGGTTTCGGTGGTATCGTGGTCCTCTTCTTTGCTTTCGGTATCGTGCTGATTATCACGAGCAGGGGGCGGAAGAGACGTGAAAGAGATCAAATTCTCGGTGTCAACTTGTCCATCGGTGGGCGAGTAGACCTGGGCGGGCTCAAGTACCTGAATATCCAAGCTAGCAGTATCCGCAGTCTGCTCATTGCTACCATTGACATCTTCGTTCCCATTTCTTCCAAACATGGACTTGATCCCAAAAGGAGAAAACTCGCTCATATCCTTCTTCCTAAGGCGGCGTTGTTGGCGGTGAGCGTCCCTGTATTCCTTGCGGGCTTGGAAGGACTTAGACCTAACAAGCTTCCTAACAAAAGAGGAAGGAACCGGCCAGTCTGGGCGGTTGGAACGGTAAGCCAACAAACCGAGGATGAACGACATGACCATGCTGCCGAAGACGAGAAGCCAGGGGTAGGAAGAGCGCCAGGGTTATAGAACATCGCCATGTCGGAGGTGTGCGTCGAGTTGAAGTAGCCGGTGTAGGTCTGGAGTATCGGCGCCGGAGTGTCGACGATGATAAGCGCGGACCTAGCGGCAACTGCGGACGGGCAAGAGCTTCGGTAAGGGAGTACTCCGGCTCGACGAGACGTTCACGTTCGTTGACTGGGATCGGCGTCTCGAAAGAGCTCCGGGAACGGTAGCGATTGGTTCAGCGTAGCTGGAAATTGGCGGGACGTAGATGTCAACGGGGAACCGAGAGCTTGATCGATGCCCATCTGAGTAGGAACAGCGGCTTGGTTCATGGAGCTCTCAACGGGACGAATGTGTCGGTAGGGCTCGGTTCCATGCCGGCGGCACGTTCGGTGAGCGGGTTGCCCTCGGGGATGAGCGGCGCAGTGAGGCTGTACTCCTGCGGTATACTGTGCCTCTCCTCCTTCTCGCCAAACTGCCTGCGCACGAGGCGGTACCGGTCTGGTGGGTTGGCTCTGGCTTTGCGTCAACATTAGAGGCGTCATCACCCTTCGTAGGAGGTTGATATCGAGGTAAGAAATGAAGAATACCCTGACAAGCGATGAGGAAAGAGCAAAAAGGGACGAAAGGGGTAGCAAGATTGTAGTAGTCTAGAAGCTTGGATTCTTCTCAGAAAGAGCAGTGGATGTCAATAAAGTTAAGAATGATTAAGTAAATGAAGCCGGCTTCGAGATAGAACCTTCGTCAGGATGAAGATCACGAAAGATGGCGATGATGGTGAGAGAAGGAACAACAGAAACTGACCCCCTCATAGAGGAAAATATATAAGGCGCCACGGCCCCAAAATAGCAAGCGAGAAAAATAAATTAATTGTTGTTGACCTTTGGCAGTCGACGTCGTCCACGATGCGCAATTAAAAAAAAAAAAAAAAAAAAAAAAAAGGAATATCGCAACAGCACGCGAGAGGAGGAATGGTTGGGAGTTCGCACGCTCGTATTCAAAAGCCTAGATATTGTACATCACGACATTGGGAATTGCATCAGACTACATAGCGTTTTAGAAGGGTGGGAAATGAAATTCGAGATGATTTATAATCAAAATCTATATAACCCGTAGGTTATCCTAACTATAAGCCTAAAAATGTTGCTATTACGTAGGAAGAGCATCGAGAAATCCTGCCTAGTAAACGTCTTCAATGAAATTGATACGCAATTGCGGCTTCAGGAACTACTTAATATCCGAAAGCACGATCCACGTAGCTCAATGACTAGCTAACCAGCGATTGACGCGTCCTCGTCCGCTATCGATCATCTTCAAATACGTTCCTTATTGCATTTATCACAGGTGATGAACGCGCAACAAAGGGTGATTATATATATCCTAAAAAAAGCGTGACCACTATTGTCTTCTAATACGATCAGTAGTAATTATCTAGAGTAGAGAATCTTTCGCATTGCAGCTTCTATCTCGCGGCGATTGTAATGTTCAATTCCGTCTATCCAACGTCTTCATCCCCTCTTGATCATGTAAATCGTAGAAACGACTACCTTGCGCATGTAGAACGTCCTGGTTGTCTGGCAATATGGCTTGTGTGTTCTCCTATAAGTCTAACGAGTAAAGCAAGCTATCCTTTCGGTAGACATAGGAGTGGCGTTAAATGGTGGTACTATCCAGCCCTAGACGCTTTTCGTTATGAGATGTTTGCGTGAGGCGCGATTCTTGATATATATCGACGAGCAGGTATAACGTGAATTCCTTCACTAGCCCTATAAGAGGTCACTTTCATGACTTCCTATCCATAACACTCACAGCTTCTAGTGATGCCTTTCGATTTAGCAGTCGTATCTTGTGGCCCTGTAAAAGCTACGGAATTTTCTTTCGTAAGCATTTGAAGCCATTAACGCCATCATTTTTGCTTTCGAGACCGGCTGGATTTTTCGATGGAGAATATGGACCGGGGTACGGTATGTGTTTTTTAGATTTGAGAATTAATAGACCTATCGCTCTTTTCTTCGGGGTTTGCTCTTCTCTGGAAGCTTTCTCAAACTATTATCCGGGGTCTTTGTCGAAACAGAAATTATCGTGCGGCTTAGAGGCGTTGCCGTACTCAAAGGTTCCCAGTTCAATTAAATATGTAGGGTAGAGGGTGGACCTTCGTGAATAGTACCCTATAGTTGTTTAGCTTTTTCCTGGTAGTCCTTGACACTTCCCATATCACTCAACCCGAACACGCTCGATATCCTATGGGGTGTTATGAGGCGATGCTATTACGAGGTGTGGGTAAACAATATAAGATATCGAGTATATCCTAATTCTAGATTTATTGTATGACGAAAGTTTTGCTGGGAATGACTTGAGGGGATGAAACACTGCACCGTTCGTCATGCAGTACACTAATATCGTAATTGACTGTGGTCGAGTGGTCCTTCCCCAGATGAAACTAACTTTGTCGCCGCAAGGTTCTTTACCGTAATGGAAATATTCACGTTGAGCTCCACGAGCATTACCCGTACGTTTTCGGTTCTCTTTCTAGAAAATTCAACGTTATCGTAGTGGCACGAGAGCGCACGCTACAACGTAATTAGCTATGGCCCGGAAACGTTAATAAGATCGATCGAATTCCGAGAGCCAGGAGAGAAGGCATTGCATGGTATATTGATACATGTCTGAAGGTAGACGTAATACATCACTAGGTGACGATGTAGATAGAAGGAGTCGAAATGCGTCTACCACAAAGTGTGTCGCGGAGGTTCTCTCGCATCTAAAGAGTACTTATCTTTCTTGAGCTGATGTCTTTGGGATCGGAAGTGATGAATTTCGTGAGCGCACTCTGAAATCGGTTTACGTCTTGTATATGAGGGCCGCCGCAAATGATATCTCCTAAAATTTATCAGTCGCGACGTGACCGTGTTCAAGCTACCGTCTTTCCCAACTAATCTATCATTTAAGTCTGCACCATACGTCTCGCCCGTATATAACACATCTCTAACCGGTTTTTTCGTTAGCATCGCTCCAAATATGTCGCGCTCCTCATAAAGTCTATTCTTTAACCAAATAAACTTTCTCAAGGTATCCGTCATTGTCCTTCCTAGTTCATATTTTCACAACTATATGGTCATGAACTACTTTCCTCTAGTTTATTCTGTCAATGAAAAGATAGCAGGGAAATGTTAATGAATTTTTTACTATCGTAGAAAGGGATACTTAGGATGGTTGATCATATGCCTCAGGTCAACGCCGGGTGATTCCATGATTCCCGAGGATCAGTTCAATTCTATTTTTTCCTTCAGAGTTATCCCGATCTCGAATGTGTCTTACTATTTCCGCAGGCTATCAGCCGGGACTAGCGTAAATAGTTCAGATTGAGAAATGCGATGGACGCATTTACATTTGAGGATATCGCGCCTACGCGATAAAGTAAAGGGTGTACTGGGTGCATTTAGTTCGGCCATCATTGAAGTAGGTCCAAAGTACGCGTATGACCCTGACGACTCTTCAGGGAATCTATGAAGAGGCTTTCGAGTACAGAGAAAGATCTTACAGAATGCATATGATTCTTCATCTTTGATGTGACCCTCGTTAGAGAATTATCTATTGAGTATTATTTTGGTAACTTTATGAAAAGTGAAGGGCTGTGTTGTAAATTGCATCCTGAAGTTGTCTCAATGACACAATCTGAGAGAATCTGGGAACGTTTTTGGGCAGTATGGAAACAGCGACGAGAACTTCGCCATCGGAACTGCTCGAGAGTTTAAGAATTTTTTATCCTTCTTTCGTAGGTCTTCCTCTTTCTAAAGGAGGTTTAATATCTTGCAACGACGTCGCGACACTTCCTAATAAGTATGTCTTGTCGCCTCCACAACCTTACATCCGGTACATTATCCAGTGGCTTCCGATTCAAATAGAATAAAGGTAATTATATGAACATCATTTTGCTGAATGAATGGATGGCGCGTGTTGGAGTTTCTGCACCGTTTATGCGAGAAACCTTGCCTTACTTGAGAAATGTCACGGAGGCGGCGTCACCCGGACAGACCCGCTGCTTAGTATTTTCAGGCTCACTTTGCTTTTGCAAAGGCCATATTTTAGTCTTCCGAAAGAGATTTCTTATCACGTGTGACCTATTTACTCCATATCTTGCTCACTGAGCATTAACCCCTTCAACACGCTTACTTTCCTGCGGCGTGGCAAGCAACGCTCTCAGGAATCATTATGCGCGGACCTGACGCCGTGGTCTTCCTAGTGCTCGTACGGCAGGCTTTCCTGGAAGGGTATTCATATCATCGCTCTCGTTCTGCGCGGAGCTAGATTCCGGTGATACTTGAAAAAGATTATTTTTTCCGTATCTTTATCGGTGATCTAGAACCCTCCCAGGAGTCATTGGCGTTTTGTCTTCAAAAATGGTACAAGTAAGCGTTCTAACAGGTTCTCGTCTCGGACTACTTTTTGGTTTATCTATACGTCCTCAATGCATCCTCTCCACCCGCTACGGTTATTGCGCTTCCTAGGGAATAGTGATACATTAAGTATGACCACGGGCATCGTTTCCTTGTATGGGAAATATGGCTTCTACGGTCTTCTCGAATCATCTCTACTTTGTATGATATTTTAGGAGGTTAGAAGGGGCCGTAAACCTCAATATGAGATTGATGGTGCCACTCTGCAAGTTTTCGTGCGTGAAAGGGAGCTCGTCGAAATGACGTCAGGCGTATGAGGCCACAAGAGATCGCTGCGTAGACAAATTTGCACTATTCCG